>CADDIJ020002148.1:0-73418 GCA_902809745.2 Tetradesmus lagerheimii | reverse complement strand
AAGTGTCATTATGAGCGCGTTGGCAGCCATGCAGCATTTGCTTCCTCCAACCCCCAGTTTGACGCTGCACACGTGTCTTGTGTTGCAGCCAATGTGCAACAGTATTTGCAAGACTCTGCTAACTCCCCTGCCACCCCGCTGGACCTGCCCATCACTGCCGCCGAAGTTTCCGACTGCCTGCAGAGGCTGCGCACTGGCAAGGCCGGCAACCCGGCTGAGGAGGGCATTGTCAATGAGCTACTCAAGTATGGAGGCAGCACGGCCGCAGATATGTTACTGCAGTACTGCAATCTGATGTGGCAGCTTGAGCAGTTGCACCAGGTGCCAGGTACAGTTGTGAACATGCCCAAGAAGGGTGACCTGACAGACCCCACCAACTACCGTGGTATCACCCTGCTTAGCGTGCTTTACAAATTTTACACCAGCGTTCTCAACCAGCGCCTCATCAAGTTTGCAGAAGGCAAGTCAGTGGCGGAGGGCACGACACAGCAACGGCAGCAGCAGCAACAGCAGGCGCAACAGCAGCAGCAGCAGGCACGTCAGCAGCAACAGCAGCAGCAGCAGCAGCAGCGTGTAACTGCTGCTACAGCAGCAGGAACGCCGCTGCTGCTGCACGAGAGCCAGAACGGCTTTCGTCCCAAGCGCAGCTGTGCTGACCACCAGAGTGTGCTCAGTGAGGTGTTGGGTGGGAGGAAAGCTGAGGGGAAGGATTCTTATGTGCTGTTTTTTGACACCTATAAGGCTTTCCCAACAGTGTGGCTTGATGGGCTCTTTCAAAAGCTGTGGGACAAGGGTGTGCGTGGAAAGATGTTCCGTGTACTCTACAACTTGTATCAGGGTGCGCGCCGTGTGGTGTCTCACGAAGGTCATGTCACTGAGAGCTTCACATGTGACCTTGGTTTGCATGAGGGCGATGTTATTTCCCCCACACTGTACCTGTACTTCATTGATGATCTGCTGCATGAGGTGCATGCAAAGCACCCTGGAATCACCCTTATGGGCCCTTGTTACGAACCTGCTGGTCAGGTTGTGGCAGCCATGCAGGCTGATGACTTTGTTGCTGTGTGCAGATCTCTGGCTGAGGTTCAGGCTGTGGCTGCAACAGTTTATGAATACAGTTGTAAGTGGCGGTTCAAGCTGAATAGCTTGAAGTCTGCTGTCATGCATGTCTCACCAGCTAGACAGCCCAGCCAGTTGGCTGATTCTGGCATCGTTTGGAATGGTGTGCCTGTGCCTGTTGTTTCAGAGTACTGCTACCTTGGCCTGTGGTTCAACAATGCCTGCAACTGGAATACGCACTTTGAGAAGATGTTGGCAAAAGTGCATCGTGTGAAGGGTGGGCTCATGCCAGTTTGGAAGAGCCGGCTCATAAGCGTGGAAGTAAAGCGTATCATTCTGCTTACATGCGTTCGCCCGATTGTTGAATATGGCAGTGAGGTCTGGTTTCCGTCAACTGCAAGGCAACTGCAACAGATTGACAAAGTGCAGACTGACATCATCAAGTGCTCAATGCGTTGTGGCAAGGAGCGCCCTTGCACTTCACTTGTTCTGGCTGAATGGGGTGTGAAGCCATTGCACATGTGGCTTCATCAGAGGGCGATGAGTATTACTTTAGGGTTCAGCGTATGCAGAACTGTCGGTTGCCACATCAGGTGTTTTCAGCTGAGTGGAAGCGCCCTAGTGGTGCTGTTGCGGTGACACCTTCGCATAAGTATGTGCAGAGTTTGCTTTGCAAGTATGGTGTGGATGTTGAGGCGGCGGCTGATCGAGCTAATGCGTGCAAGAATCACATCAACCGTCAGGTCAGGAAGCGGGGCCGATGGCGTTGATGCTATGGCTTGTCGTGGCATGATGATGATGATGAGGTCAGGAAGCTGCATGCAGACAGAATTGTTTGTGAATCACTGCAGCACTCTACTTTGAACCGTTACATCACGCATGTGCACCCTACACATGCTGATGCCATGCGTTTCAAAAGGGCTAGGCCCTTTTTGTGTTCTGGTGCGCCAACGCGTGGTATTGAGTTGCTGATGCGTGTTCGAATGGGCTGTCTTTGTGTGCATGAGCGTACCAGTCGTTATGGTGGCAGCAGAGCTGATTCTAACACAGCATGTCCTGCTTGTGGTCAGGGTGTTGAGTCTTTGTCACATCTGATGTTTGATTGTCCGCTACTTCTGCTCAGAGGGATACTATGCTTGATGAAATTCGGTCTGTTTTGCGTGATGTTGCTGGCGGCGCTGAAAAATTGCGCAATGTGTTGTCGTTGACTGATGCATCCACTAAGTTGTTGCGTTTTGTTTCTGATGATATTTGGGGTAGTAGGGGGGGGGTGCCGAGTGATATCTAGGAGCATTGCTGAGTATCTTGTCCAAGCTTGGGATGTGCGTAATAATTGCAAACACAATGGAGCAGTGCTCCCTCTTTCTTCCGCTCCTGAGGGGCGCGGGGCCGATGGCGTTGATGCTATGGCTTAATGGGTAACATGATGATGATGATTGATGATGATGATGATGATGATGATGACATTGTATTTGCGTTTGAGCTGGTGCCAAACGCTCGCACTGGTACCAAAAAGGGTTACCAAGTCACTGATCAAACATTTTATCAAACCCGCCCAGCACCAGCACACAAGAGGTCGCTCCTGGCGCAGCAACGGATACAGCATGTGCACAACAGCTTGGGTGCTGCTATTACTTTTACAACAGCTGCCAGTTGGCGAGTCGCCTGCTGCTTGCTTGGCATACGCCTGACCAAGCCACCCCGCGCTGGCCCAGCTGGTGACCAGCTGAGATGTCACTGCTGCCAACAGCAGTGCCGTCACGTATCCAACAAAATACACACGGCCTACATATCAACAAAGCTATACAACGGTGCCTGGATGGTGCCATGCACCAATTGTGCGTCCGTACTCCAGTCCACATGACACAACACAACAACTGGTGTCAGCTGTGTGTTGCAGTATGGTATAGTGGGGCCGACTCCTGCCTGTCAACAACCCAATGCAGGTAAGTTCATTTGTAATATTGTAACACAGTACCCCCAGCTTGTGAATGTAACCCTCGAGTATTGAGTCCCCTGTCCATCATAAAAGGCAGTGTAACACAGTCCTGCAACTGTATCCAGCACAGTCCTGCAACCGCATCTAGGGAACTGGCATGCAACTGATTGTATCACACGTCGTCACTGCGTTGCTTCCAGCAGCATCAATGCTGATGCTGGGCCGGCACATGTGCCAGCCTGGGTATGCATGTTGAGCGGTCTCAAGAGCAAAACCATGGTCCGCAAAACGGCCGACAGGCGTGCGCCACAACTGCATGGTGCAGAGCAGACGCCTCCGAATGAAAGAAATGGGCGCCCAGAGGTGCGCCACGCTTCATGCATGCAGCTGTCAAGCAGGTGCAGCTCCTAGCACACCCATTAGGAGTCCTGTGGTGTTGGCGGTAGGCATGAGGTCGTATAATTGTACTTGTAGCGATTGTATCTCTGTCGATACACCTTAGTCAAGTAGCAGCCACGCTGGACGCCGAGCAGGCGCCTGCCTCGCGTACAAACACGCAAAATGAGGCACCAGCAGCAGCGGCTGCTGCGCTGTCATCCGACAGCAGCAGCAGCAGCTGATGCAGCAGCAGCTCAGCACACGGTGACAGGTGCCAGGCCCATGCGCTGCATGATGCGCTGCTTCCTGCAAGTAGACACATGCAGCAGACAGGAAGAGCAGGGCGGGGGTCAGCCAGGCACAGCACAGCACAAGGTGCCTAGTGAGCTGCTGTAACAGCATACCCTCTTGGTCCAGCTACATGCAACACATCAACACACCAAGGAATACACATCATACACATCCTGCCGTCCCAACACCAGTCCACAAATGCCTTCATACGCCTGCGCACCTCGACAGCTTGCCGCTCGTGTCCTGGCTTGACAGCAGCGGCGCGTCTTCAGCGCTCATGCCCACGTCAGCAGCAGCCATGGTGTCATCCTCGTCATCAGCTGCTGCAGGCGGCTCCTGCGGCTGCTCCACTGCCTCTGCAGCCTTGCGCTTGCTGCCAGCAGTCTTGCCAGACTTGCCTGCTGCTGCTGCCTTGCTGCTGCCGGCTGCAGCAGCGCCCTTCTTGCCACCCCTGCTGCCGCGGCAGGAGGTGGGCTTGCTGGCTCGGAAGTAGTCCGGCAGCCGGCCCTGCTGAGTCAGCAGCAAGTCAGCAGATGCAGCACAACCAGCAGGCAGCACGCAGGTTCAGGGCCTTGCCGTAGTAAGGAGGATGCACATGAATGCTGCTGCTGCAGCTGCACATGAAGCAGCAACCATTGCACCAGAAGACACTATCAGCAGCTCCGACACCCTACACCCATCTCATCCAGGCGATGCACGCAAATGTCAAAACAACAGCAACGACCGGCAGGGGCATGACAGCGCACGACTCATGCATCAAAATCAACCTCCTTGCCACCCACCTGCTCCTGCTTGCCGCTGTCTGCGTCTGCGGCCTCCTGCTGGCCGTGGTGGTGGTGCTTGTGCCCGCAGCAGCCCACGTCCTCTGCATCATCTGCCTCCTGTTGCTGCTCGCAGCCGCCACCCGTCTGCTCACTTGCGTCGCTGCCGTCCTGCTTGAGCCAGCTACCCCAGCTGTGCTGCAGCTTGCGCGCAAAGATGTCCTCCTGCGTCTCGCCTGCAACAGAAACAGAGCGGAACGCGGCAACGGTTGGCAAGCAGACCGGCAGCGCCGCAAATATGCTACAGTTGCGTACAGACTGCCTGTTTGCAAGGGCAGGATGATGCTAGGACCTAGCTGGAAGGCCATTGCACCTGCTGCTGTTGCTTGTGCTGGGCCGACAGCGCCCTCGTCCTGACCGCATGCTGCCACCAGGTGCAACTCCCTTCAGCGCCACAAGATAATCTCTTCCTCTCTTACAGCCGAAATAACGCACACACACTGCCTGCAGCTCACCTGTGACCAGGTGCACCAGGTAGTCGTGCACGTTGCTGAAGCCTGCATCACGTGCCAGCTTCACCACCTGGTGCGTGGGCTCCAGGCCAGCCTGCAAACACATAGCGCACCAGCAGCAGCAGAATCAGGTCAAGTCAGCGAGGAAGACAGCGCACGCTCGTGAAGGATATAGCCAAGGAGAGCATCTTCCTTGCAGCAGTTGCTTCGTCTCTCTGCTTTGCACAAGACGCATGCTGCTGCAGCATGCAGCAGCAGGACATCCACCTCCAGCACCACCGCAGGTATGCTTGCCCACCAACCAACCACCCACCTTCTTGCGGCAGGGCCCGCAGTTGCAGCAGGTCACGCAGCCGGGGCCGCACGAGCCGCGGCATGCGGGGCACCACCAGGTGCCGCTGGCGTCAGCAGCCTCAAAGTCCTCGCCGTGGCGGTTCTTCAGGCACTTGGCGCTGCAGCAGGGAGCAGCAGCAGGCAGCAGCAAGTGGTTGGTTGATGTTCAGCGCAAGAGCCAGTGCAGGTAGGTGTGATTGTATCTTGATGTGCGCTTAGCATGTGCCTGCCAGGTGCCTGCCAGTGATTGCCAGCAAGGGCGCGGCATTGTGGTACGTACCACACAAGTTCTGCTGGAGTGATTCTGCTGGAGTGCTGCTACTTGTTTTTAACAAAAGGCTGCTAGCATGTGCGGGCTGGTGCGAGGTGCGGCCTGTGCCTGCTGCTGCAAATCTGGCGCGAGTGCTGCAATGCGAGACACCTTGCACTTCTGTGTGCTCACCAGAAGGACAGCGGCATGCGCTTGCCATTGCCGCACATGGCGTTTGTGCAGGTCACGTGGTCCTCCAGCGTCTTCTGGCGGCACCTGCAGCAGTCGCAACGGGCCGCACAGCATACGCAGCAGGGACAGCAGCAGCAAGTTGGAGGACGCGCGACTGCACGTACAGAGGGACGAGAGCATGGGATGATGCCACAGGTTGGCAGGGCATGATGCAGGTAAGCATGCACTGTTTGCATGTACACATGCAGGGTCCTTCTGGCTGTGCGTGCGGCACTCAACCGCCAGATGGTGCTGCTGTTGCTGCTGCTTCAGGAGCGGCGCTGCTGCAGGAGCATGACTCACCAGTGGCATGTGACGCCGTGCTTGGAGTCGTACACCTTGCCACCCTGCAGAGAACACAACAGCAGAGTCAGGCTGTGTAAGCATGGTATGCTAGTCCTGGGTCTGCTACACCAGATCATCCACACGACAACAGCTACATTTGCTGCAGTTGCTGGGGGGGTTTCTGTACCCAGGGATGTTGCTGCCTGCTGCTGCTGCACCGCTGTTTTTGGCTGCTGGCTCACCTGGATGCGCACGCCCTTGCCAGAGTCCACAGGGCCACGGCCCTTGCCTCCCTTGCCTGAGCTGCTGCGCTTGGACTCCATCTCTGCCCTCAGCTTCTCTGCTGTCTCAGCGTCCAGGGAAACAGCCTGCAGCAATGTTGTGCCCGGTCAGCTCAGCCTAAGCAGCGCACGTGAACAATACTGATGTAATATAGCATCCAACCCACCTTGATGCGCTCTGTGTAGTCCACAGGCGCCTTCTCCCTGCCCACTGCTCGCTCCATCTCGCAGTAAGACACCTCCTTGCGGGGTCGCTCGCTGCGCCTGCTGGCCTCCTGCGGCTCAGCTGACTTCTCCTTCTTCTTACGCTGTTTTTGAGCTGGCTTGCTGGACGCCAGCTCAGCTGCAGCCTCCTCAAGGCCAAGCTCCTGCACATAGCCGTTTGGCATTTGTCGACCTGGTCCCGCCAGCGAGCCTGGTTGAACCTATACAGTTGCTGTAAGCGCTCACCTGCATCTTCAGCTTGTTGGCCTTCACACGCGCCTCCCGCTCTAGCTCAAACCGGCTGCGTTCAGCCATCTCTGCTGCTTGTGCGGCTGATCTGGAAGTCTGAAAGGTAAAGACAGCCAACACCGTGCATTCGACAGCTGAATGAAACGAGCGCGTTGTGCGCAGGCTTGCTTTGGCGACATAGCGCCCAGTGTTACTCGCTACTTTCGAACCTCCCGCCTGCTCAACCTCGCGCCTGCTGACCGCTGATGAATGCTAGACGCGCGATGGGTCATTCAAATCATCCTTGATCCCATTTGAGGTTCAAATTGTATTGCTTTTGGGCGTAATAGCTGTGTCACAGAAAGTCACCGCTGCAGCCCTGTCAGTGGTGCACTTGTGCAAGCCTGTCCTGGTAATGGTAACCTTAGTCGAGCTGAACGGCAACAAAACTGCCAGCACGTGGGAGCAGCTACCGTACTGTGCAATGATAGCACCAGCAAAGTGCAACCTGCAGCAAGGGGCTGGCGAGTCCGCCGTCATCATGCCATGATGGCAGACTGCAGGCGGACAAGCCAGCAATATGCTGATGCTGCTGAGCCCAGAGCACACAAACATGGGCAGCCTGGTGCACTTTGCTGCTGGATCACTGCTTCCTCAGGCACATAACCAGCCGGAAGGCATCTTCATGGTTCAGTGACACATTCAGGTCCAGGTCGCCGTACACGCCCACCACCTGCAGCAGCAGCAGCAATGAATTGGCTGGCAGCAGTTGTAACGATGCCCCAACTTACCTCATCAGCAGCAACAGCAGAGGCGCAACGCTGTCATCTACAAACAACGTCACAGATACGGAGCACCACGCAGCATTTGCTTGCATGCAACTTCACCCCATGTAAATCCACACTGCAAAGACAACTATGTTCGGGTGCAGCCGCCTGCCGCACCTCCATGCCTGTGAGCGTGGCCAGCAGGTCTATCTCCTGCATGGTGAACTGCCTGTAGGCCACCACCTCCTCCAAAAGGCACTCATCCATGTTGCCGTCCTTCATGGTGTGGATGCTCACAGTGCGCTCCAGGACCTGCAGCGGCATGCAGCACGCAGCAACGCATACTACTCGGTGCATGCGCACAACAACGGCTTCAAGGCACTACTGTTGGGCTGTCATAGCAGGTGGCCTGTGCTGGTCAGCCGATGAGAAGCAGAGCAAAGGTGCAGTGTGCACAGGAGGCGCTACAGCATATCAGCCTTACATCCCTCTGCCTGCCAGCCTCCAGTATCCTCATTAGCAGCTGTTCCCCCTCAAGAAAGGGATGCGGCACGTGGCCAGCAATGCCGGACACTTCACAGCCGGACATTTCACGGCAATGCCACCCCAATCATGCAGCTGCGAGTCGAGCGCTGGTGCCTCGCCTGTGTCTCAGGGTCGAACTGGTCCACGTCTGTGCCCCACACCACCATCATCTTGCGCCCCGGCTTGTCCACCTCCCACATCTCAGCGCCAGTGTCCTGCAGCAGCAGCGAGCCGTCAAACAGGTCGCCTGCAGCGGCAGTGGCAGCAGCAGCAGCAGCGGCAACGGTGTCATCACAGGGCAGACGGAAATCATTTATTGCAGGTTGCTCCTGGCGCAACACGCAGAAAGAGCTTAGAAGAGATAAGCAGGCGGTACTGATGATACGTACTGCCTGGCATGGCGCCCTGTCTCACAGCAGCAGAGACGACTCTCAATTCTTGACAAGATTCGGCCGCACTGCGTCAGCTGCAAGCAGCCGCGCCCGCGAGGCCATGTGTACCATGCACGGTGCATCACAGCGTCCTGCGCACCTGGGTGCGCCAGCTCCAGCACGAACAGGCCACCTGGCCGCAAGTGCTGCACCACTTTCGTGAAGCAGGCCGCTGCCTGCTTGTTGTCCAGCATGTGTGACAGCGTGCCCAGCAAGCACACCACCATGTCAAAGCCACCGCCCATGCCCTGCAAAGGAGCAGCAGCAGCACTGTCAGGGCTTATCAGTGCTTACAGCCGGTCATACCAGTGCATTACAGGTTGCACTGCTCCTGCTGTTCTGGACACTTGAGCGTATGACAGAGCTGAGAACAGTGCAAGCAATTGCCAGCAGCTTCAACACAGTGCAGCGGGATACAGCAGCAGTGTCGTTGCCCTGGCTTGAAAGGAACTGCGCTTGTTGCTGGTGGCGACCGTGCCGCCTCCAGGCCTAACACTGCTGCAGCTGCATGACGCGCTATGCTTCTACAGCTGCCCTCGCTGCCGCCCTGTGTGGTGCTGCTGCAGCTGCTGCCGTGCTTGCAGCTGCAGCTGCTGACCTTCACTTCAAAGTTGGACATGTCGCCATGGATCGTTGTCACTTCGACGCCCGCAGCTGCTGCCTTGTCACGCGCGTACGCCAGCATGCTCGCGTTTGCGTCCAGTGCCCAAACCTTAGCCTTGCGCTTGGCCAGCTGCACTGCATGGTTGGCAGGACCACACCTGCGCACAGCAGATGCAGCGCCACGTGCTTCAATACATAGCCACCTGCAACGACTTTCAAAAATGCTCGTGCGGTGACATAATCATCTGCGCCACGCGCCAACTACATGGGTGGGTGGGACTAGCAGGCTGCTACAAATCACCGCACGAACTGGTTCCTGAACACCAGCAACATGCGGCAAGTGTGCACTGCCAGTGCAAGCTTTTGCAGCAAACACAGCAGGCCTAGCAAGCGTCAGCCGCAGTTCAATAGCATGGTGCAATGCATGTCTCACCCCAGCTCCAGTGCGCTGTGAAGCTTGCTGGCGTCTGCAGCGTGCTGCTGGTATGCACCCAGCAGAAACTTGGCCTGCAGCAGCACAGCGTACATTATAGCAGTTACACGCCACTCGGCCGCCCACTTTGCTGGTGTTCATGCAACAAGCCAACGAATGATGCCTGGCTGCGACATGCAGCTTGATGCCTGCTGCACTGGCTCGCCCAGCATGATCTGTGACACAGCCGGGGGCCGCAGGGCTCTGTGTGTGTGTGCTGTAAGGCCCGGTCCCCTGCAGGCACTCTGCTGCCAGATCCCTGTAGCTGCATGCATCAGTGCTGTGATGTCCACCAACGCATCAAACAAATATTGCACACATCGACTTCAAAACCCCCGTGTCACACCGCACCACCTCCGGACAGCAACAGCAGCAGCAGCAGCAGCAGCAGCATTACTAGCGATGACAGTTGCAGCACTGTTGCACCTGCTCACCTCTGCTGCAAAGTCCCTGTAGCTGAATGCATCATCATACAGCTGCGGCCTATCATACATGCTGCCTGCCTGCACCTCCGCTGTTGCAGCACAGACCAGCTGGCCTGACGATTGCTTCCACCCTGCAAATGTCGTCAATGGCACAACTTGAAGACACAGCTGGTGTGATGCTCTGCACAGGATGAAGTACAGCTGAGATTGGCGGACAAGCTGAGAGGTAGCAGCACACAGTGCACAAGCACAGGCAGAGTGGATCTGCGCTTACGTGACGCTCCTCTGGTGTGGCTCCTAGCCTGGAGCTGTGCAGGCCATGGCTTGGCTGCTGCTGCACACATGAGCAGCTGCTGCTGAGTCCTGAGGGCCGCCTGCACACTCATTGTGAGTCTACCAGTGCTCTGAGCAAGCATTTGCAACGCAAGGGACGATCAGGCTCTGAGCTGGCCGTGGGTGTGCAAGCTTCAGGCCTGGCAGCAATCACCAGCTGAGGGTGGCAGCAGCAGCAAGGTGAGTCTGCGGAAGTCGAGGTAACAACCAAAAAGACGTAAAGCATGAAGATTAATACAATCAAGCAGGCAGAAGCGTCTTTGCCATGCTTCGTGCGCTGGTGCAGGTCTTTGGCACTGACAGTCAGCCCAGTTCACATGCGAAAGGTCTCTCGTACCCGAATAGGCATGCGTCCTATGTTCAAGAGCTTTGGCAGCAATGGCTACCCTGTGCTCTCGCTGATCAGGATTCAAACTTGCTTCGAAGAAGAACAGTGTCTTGCTGCTCAAGTCATATCTTGTTTGATTGAATCAGCTGCTCTTGATAGTTCGCCTATGCGCGGGGACCTCAGGCGCTTTCTTCGTGTTGGCACAGCGGAGAGGTGGGCTGGCACCCACCAGGGGCGACTGCAACTTTTCAAGGGTATCTTTATTATTTGATTGATGTGATGGGATGATCACGGGCTTTGCAGCTGGTGGTTAGGTACAGGCTGCTTGACACATCGTGCTGCAACAGCCTTGGTCCTCAACGCACTTTGCCAGATGCAGCAGCTACAATCCACGGTTATAATGTTTGCTGATCTTAGCCCTGGTTACGCTGCACGTGCCATGCAGGCGTTTGCGTGCAAGCACAGCCTGGTGTGTGACTTCACAACAGCTGCTCTTGACCAGCGGCAGTAGCTGCAGCAGCTGCAGCTAGCAGGTGCCTCTGGCCCTGCAACAGCACCGGCGCAGATGCCACGCATATCTCCCCTGGCCAAGGCTTCAGCCACGCTGGCAGCGTGTGCTGAGGCGGTCAGTGATGCAAACGGGCTGAACAGCAGCACGCTCAGCAACCTGTCTTCCCGCATGAAGAGCTACTCAGGCTTTGGCGAGGGCGTGTGCACGTGTGCACGCTGCATGCGCAGGGCAGGGCCTATCAGAGAGGATGTGGAGTGAGTGGCTATGCCTGTTGACAGCAGCTGTTTGCTCAGGATGTTGAGCAGCTTGACGACAGTTGTGGCAAAGCAGCATCAAGCAGCATCAGGACCTACTGCGACATGCGCAACACAGTGTACCTAGCAGCACGGTCCAGTAGAGGGCTGTTGTCCAGCAGCAAGCAGCTGGTTGTGCTTGCTTTATTGGCTGGGCGTGCTTGTGCTCTGCAGCAACGATTTTGGCCAAACGAATCAAGCAGCAGCTGCTTGCAGTCTCCTTGCAACTCCAACTTCAGCAGCTGCCTAAAATCAAGCAGCAGTAGCAGCAGCATGGCAAGGCATGCGTGCAGCGGTCGACCATTTGTTGCACGCACGCTCGTGCAGCCACTCTGCAGCAGTTCAGTGTGTTCACACTGCTGTGCGCCTGCTGCGCTGCTGTGCGTGTGCTTGCAGGAACAAGCTGGTGCAGATAACGTATGCGCTGGCAAACGTATACGATGATTCGCCAGACTTGGAAGTGCGCGTGACAGACGAGCACAGGGCGCGCGCAGAGGAGATGATGGCGTGCGTTGAGAGCGGGGACGTGACACGCCTGCGGGAGGCTTTCCTGGAGGTGAGAAGCAGCAGCAGCAGCCATTTGTGCCTGGGTGGTAGGCTTTGCTCCACTCAGCACCTACTAGCAACAGTAGCTGCAGGGTAGAAGCAGACAGCAGCTGAGGCACCTACCAGTGCAGTTGACAGCTGCAGCAGGATGCCGTAGGAGCTTGGGCTGTGCAGCGGTAACAGCACAGCGTCAGCTCGGACAAGAACAGCCAGCCGGATCAACCTTGCACACCCTGAAATGCATCAACAGCAGCAGACCAAGCTTATACATGTGTTGGTTGCTATTTTGTATTTACCGCTGCTGGGCTTATGTGGTGATGCTTACGCTTCATTGCACCAATGCGTTCGTGCTGCTGCTGCTGCTGCTGCTGCAGATTGAGGAGCAGGAGAGTGACGGGCTGCTGGAGGGGGGCACTGCCACTGAGGTGGCCACCTACCTCATCATCAGCGCAGCACAGGTGCGGCAGCAACAAACATCTGCAGCATCACTTCAGCATCAACAGCAGCAGCAAAGCGACAGGCAATGGGTCGGCAGCACATGTAGTACTAGGTTGAATGGCGAATAGTGGAGACCGGCCAGCCGAACCACTGCCAGCAGCAGCAGCAGCAGAAGTCGTATGCACAATGCATACAACAGCTCGAAGCATCAGGCCCGCGCTGCAGCTGCCTCAGCAGGCACGCATTGTATGGGGGCATCTTAAGAATTGATGCCGCTTGGGGGTACCCTGCATATACAGCACATGCTGGTGCACGCCCTACCTGTGCGTTGTCTCATATGCGCCTTGTGCCTCTGCTTGTGCTGCTGCGGCCGCTGCTGCTGCTGCTGCTTGTGTGTGCAGGTTGGCCAGCCTGAGGTCATCAGGTTGCTGGCCGAGTGGGATGCAGACATGGAAGAGACTGACAGCATACGGAGGGGCAGGCCGCTAATGCATGCGGCAAACAACGGCCACACAGCAGCAGTCAAAGCGCTGGTGGACTGCGGAGCTGAGCCTGAGGCGACAGATGACAACGGCTATACTGCGCTCATGGTGGCGGTGTTCTCTGACAGGTGCGGAATGACAGCATATCCAGAAATTGGAGCAGCTGAGTTGCGCAAGTGTACGTACAGCGCTTGCCGTAGTGCACATCTACACATCTACCTGCAGTAGCGTGCAGCAGTGCACATCTCGCCTGAAGGATTGTTCGTGCGGCCTGCTTCATGCCCATTCGCCAGCATCAGATGCTTGTTTGTTCTGCCAGACTGTGTTCGACATGAGCGGCATTGATTGGCAAATCTTACCGTGCTGTTGATCTTACCGTCTCCCATGCTGCCGCAATGCCTGCAGGTCCAGCCCAGCAGAGGCCCTCTTACTGTGCTGTAAACCTTACCGTCTCCTATGCTCTCGCGTGCTGCCGCCATGCCTGCAGGTCCAGCGCAGCAGAGGCCCTCGTAGATGGCGGCGCAGCAGTCGACGCGCAGGACCGTGCAGGCCGCACCGCGCTCAGCTACGCAGCCATGTACGGCAGCACGGACTGCATCTACCTGCTTGCTGCGCGCGGCGCTGACGTGGCGCACATGGACACTGACGGCAACACGCCGCTGGAGCTTGCTGAGGGCAGCGGGCGGCAGAGTGCGGTGGATGCGCTGAAGAAGCTGCAGCTGCGCGTGAAGATGCAGGAGAAGCGCAAGGTGGGGGGAGGAGAGGGTTGCGCTGCGTTGGCGGTGTGCTAAGTGTATTGTTGTTTTCGTGTGCGGGTTGTGTGTGCGCTTGACCACGCTCAACTTGCAGCTGCGCTTGAGGACTTGTGGTAAGTGCAAGGTAGGCGGTGCTGACGTGGCGCACATGGACACTGACGGCAACACAAAATCATCATAACCGCTGGAGCTGGCTGAGGGCAGCGGCGGCAGAGTGCGGTTGACGCGCTGAAGAAGCTGCAGCTGCGCGTAAAGATGCAGGAGAAGCGCAAGGTGGGGAGATGAGAGGTGCTGCTGCGTTGGCAGTTTGCAGTAGCAGTGTGGTGTTGTTGGCGTGTGCTAGTTGTGTGTGCGCTTCAGTACGCTCAACTCGCAGCTGCTGCGCTTGGGGAGTTGTGAGAAGCGCAAGGTAGGCAAGCAAGCTGTGTAGCGCCCTGCTGCATGAGTTGCAATTAGACCTGGCGGTTCTCACTGGACCTTGCCGTTGCTCCTGTTCTTCTGTGGACGCCTTGTGTAGGGTATCGATGATCAGCGCAAGCTGCTGCTGTTGGACAGGCGCCGCTCTCTGTGGGCCAGCCGTCATATCGTAGTCGCTGCTGCATGCTCAAATCGGCGTAATTATTGGGCTACAATTGCTCAACATGCTATATGCTGGTATGCTGCTGCGCTGCAGGTGAAGCAGAGCAAGTGCCGCAGTGGCTACAGCGACCTTGATGCTACGCAGCTTGAGGCCAAGGAGCAGGAGGCTGCGCGTGCTGCTGCTGAGCTGCTGGAGCAGCTGGAGAAGGAGGAGGCAGCAAAGACAGCAAAGGCAGCCAAGAAGAAGAAGAAAGGTGAGCAGCAGCAGCGGTGCTGGCGTTGCAGCGGTGATCTTGAGCGGAGCGCGGCTGCAGGGGCAGTGAAAATGGGAACAAACACATGCCTACAATCGGCAAGTGAAAGTTCTGCCTCTGGCCCAGGAGCACAGCATATGCATGTTCAGGCAGTGGCTGCTGCCAGGATTGATGGTCACGCGTTGTTGTCGTGCATGGGCCACGTAGGCTGCCTTTGCGCATCTCACATGACACATTCTGCTGTGCTGTTTGCATGATGTGTTGTAGGCAAGGGCAAGGCTGCAGCTGCTGACTGCACTGCGTCTGACACCACAGAGACGCCACAGCAGGAAGCTGTCGCTGACATGCTGCCTCCTGAGCCAGCTAACGACATACACCAGCAGCACCACCACCAGCAGCAGCAGCATCACACCACCCCCAGCCGGCAGCGGCAGCAGCAGCAGCAGCATCCTAGCAGCTCGCATGACAGTGCTGCTACAGGTGCCAGCTGGCCTGCGCAGGACTTGCACGATGCAGATGCTAACACACCAGCTGATCCAGGTGACAGTGCAGCATCTAAAGCAGCAGACGGCAAGCATCAGCCACGCAAGCAAGCCAAGCAGGCCGCATCCACGTCTCCTGGGGGCAGCAGCAAGGCGGCTGGCGCAGACACTCTCATTATCAGCAGCAGCCACGAGCCACAGCAGCAGCAGCAGCACAGTTTGGCGCATGCTGTCACTGACGACACTGCCAGCTCAGTGGATGACGCGAGTGTTGCTGCAGCTGCTGCTGCTGTTGACGATGAGCTGGACGTGCTGCGTCGTGAGTGGGAGGCGCTGCTGGAGCAAGCTGCACGCTGCAAGGAGCAGCGGCAGCAGCCAACCATGCTGGCCAGGTGAAAAACTACGCTGGATATTAGTGCTGTTGCATTTCTGCATGTTCAGCTGCTTGGGTGCGTCTAGGGTTCTAATGGTACTGCAGCTTGGGTGGCTGCAGCAGGTTTGTCTGTTCAGATGACGCATGTTTGTAGTGCTCAAAGGTGGCAGGGCTGGACTCCTCATTGTGGCAGAGTGTACTGCAGCCCCTGGCAGCGGCCGACAACCCGCAAGTGCTTTGCGCTGCCTTCATAATCCGCTTGCCCCCCTCCTTGTGTTCATCCTGCAGGGTTGCGGACATGCTCCCGCGCTGCAGTGACGCAGGCATCAGTGTCAAGTACGGCCGCAAGGTGCTGCAGCGCCTGCAGGCAGTGGGCCCGGCTCGATCCGCGCTGCAGGCTGCGCTTGCTGCTGCTCCCAGCTGCTGTGAAGAGCTGGAGGCTACGCTGAGTGCCTGCAAGAGCTGCAGGTGCCTGCTGGAGGATGACTTGCTGCAGGTGAGGAGGTTGACCATGTGTGATCACATTTGACTACGTTGGTTACCCCCCCTGGTCAACATGTTTGACTGGCTAGGGTGTTGAAGATGTTGTGTGTGCATGCCTAGTGTTTGGTGGTGCTTGTGCGCCTTGGAGATGTGGGTGTCAACCGCAGCTGCCTGCAGTGTTCTTGCCTGTTGACACAAACTGGGTGCATGTTGGTAGGACACAGAATAGCACAGGGGGGATCAGATTCGGTCGGGAGTTGGATGCAGTCTCCTATCACTGACGGCGCTGTCTGGTCCTCGCCGTGTGCTGACATGTTTGGCTTTGTTGTTTTGTGTCGTGCTGTTTGCTGCGTCCTCAGGTGGCTGAGGATGTGCTCGCAGACCTGCTCAAGCAGCAGGAAGAGCAACGCCGACTGCAGCAGCAGCAGCAGCAGCAGCAGGCTGAGCAGCAGCTCGCGCAGCAGCATGCACAGCAGCTCGCGGAGCAGCAAGCACAGCGTGCAGCCGCGCAGGCGCAGCAGCAACAGCAGCAGCGTGAGCAGCAGCAGCGAGAGCAGCAACTTCATCATCAGCAGCAGCACTCCTTGTGGGAGTCAAATGCAGGGCCTGTAGCAGGCATGCTAGATGCAGTCGCTGACGCACACAGCCCCATGCACAGGCAGCACAGCCAGGGGCTGAGGCCAGTGCAGGCGCAGCCGCTGCTGCAGCAGCAGCAGCAACAAGCAGTGCCTCAGCAATTGCAGCAGTCTCACTTGCAGCAGCAGGATGAGATGCAGCAGGTGCAGCAGCAAGTCCAGCAAGTCATGCAGCAGATGTCACAGCCGATGCTTGTGCCGCCGCTGCAGCGGCCAGTGCAGCCGCCCCCGCCGCCGCAGCTGCAGCAGCCAATGCCACCACCGCCACAGCAGCAGCAGCAGCATCTGGGTGCGCAGCACCAACCCCCGGGCACTACCATGCCGTTCCTGCAGCAGCAGCTGCGGGCATTGCAGCAGCCTCAGCTCCAGCAGCAGCAGCACCCGCTGGGCCAGCTACAGCAGCACCAGCAGCTGCTGCCGCAGCAGAACCCACTCGGTGCTCCAGCAGCCAGCTCCCCTCTGTCAATGTCCAACCTCATCGCGAGCCAGCAGCAGCAGCAGCACCCGCTGGGCCAGCTGCAGATGATGCAGCACCAGCAGCTGTTTGCATCGCAGCTGCCAGGCAGTCAGATGCAGCGCGGACCCATGCAGGGCATGCTGGGAGGCACTCCTCCACCCCCCATATCCAACATGCTATCTGGACCAGGCGGCATGCTGAGCAATCAGCTGCTAACGCCTATGTCACAGGCGTCAGCACGCATGCAGCAGGCGCAGCAGATGCAGCAGCAGCAGCAGCTAGCGGGCAGCTACTGGGGTGACCCGCGGCCGAACCTCGTCACCCCAGGTGGCTTCGGCAGTGTAGGCCAACCGCCGTCACGCAGCCCTGTTGGTGGTGGTCGGCTGTCGCTAGATATGCTTGCAGCGTCGCCGGGCCTTCGAGGTGCCGCGGGGTTAGCAGCAGCTGCTGGAGAGCTTGTGCGGCGCAACAGCCTCAGCACACCTGTGGCAGTTGTGGCGCCAGTGCTGCTGTCAGGGCAAGCAGAAGCAGATGTGCTGGATGACCACCAGCATCCTGCGTATGCGATGGCGAATGCGCTGCTGTCAGATGATGGCGACGACCAGCCGTTTGGAGCAGCTGCTGTGGAGTGCAAGCTGTGCTTCAAGGGGCGTGCAGATACGTGCTGCCTGCCGTGCGGCTGCCTGCAGATGTGCCAGGGCTGCGCGCTGCTGTGGAAGCAGCGGGGTGAGGTGGCGTGCCCGTGGTGCAAAGCACCGCTGGAGGACTATGCAGTGGTGTGATGCACGCAGGGACGCTCTGTAAAGCATGTCATGTATGTGGCAATGAGGTTGCAACGTGTGCGCTGGGCACAGGGAGCCTGTTTACACCATTTCAATGTTGGGATGTGCAGGCAGCAGCGCAACAGCAGCCGTGCATAGCCCTTGCTGCATTGTTTGCCAAGTTGTCCGCTTTTTTTTAGGCCCGTTGCGGCCGCCAGCTGCCAACGGGCTGCAGCTGATTATGCCATTAGACTGCAAGCTTTTAGCCTTGCTGCATTATGCAGCACTCGTGGCTTCAGTATGCTTGTAACACTCTTGAGTTGCTTTGCTTGAGCTAACACAGTGCTATCGCTTGTTCACTGTCGAGTCACCCCATTTCGCCTGAAATGTGTACGGCAAAGCAGTCACTGCGTGCGGCACTTGTCATAAGTGCCCTGACGGCCAGTCTGATCCACTGAGGGCTGAGTCAGCAATGCACCCCTTGACACACAATCCAGCTGCTAAGATCTTGGGTGCCTCTAGCGGCAGCACATCATGTGCATTGGCAATGCATATGTGTCAGCGACTTGAAGATCTGCAAGTCCGGAGTACCTGGAGCACATTCTGTCACCGACTGTCGTATGATGCGAGTCACTCGTCGAGTCACGGTCATGATCAGGTCTGCTGCTGCCTCAGGCAGGCTGACCATACGGTGCATGCATGGTGGGGATCCAGCTGTATTGCACTATATAGCACTGCTGCCAATGGCGTCGGCACAAAAAGAGCAGATGCGCAAGCGCCACCACGTGATCCCTGGATGGCTCAACACCAGCAGCTGGTGACAAGCCGCTGCATTCAAGCCAACTTGCAGACTGGAGACAACTAGGCTGTAGTGCACAAAGTCACTGGGCTAACAGCTCAGCTGTTCACCAGCGCAACACTCAAGGCACAGCACAGGCAGTTGCTGTACGCTATACACACCTGCTGGCGCAACAGCATGAGGCTGCACTGCAGCAGCTGGCAGCAGCCCCACGGCTGCTGCTGTCACTGCAGCACAACAGCCTGCAGTGCAGGTCACCTGAGCGTCGCCATGCCATGTTTGGTCAAGCACACCACACAAATTCAAAACAGTTTGCTACAACTGTACTTGAGCCAAGCGGCATGGCTTCTAGTGCTGTGTACAGTTGCCAGGCGCACGCGCGCCTTGTAAGCCTGCTAAGCAGCCACATGCAGAACCACAGCAGGAACCCAGCCCAGCAACGTTTGCTGCTTGGTTACGTGGCCCCACCACTGTCCGCTGCAGCTGCATGGGCTCCGGCTGGCACCAATCATCAGGGTGCACAGGCTCGCATGCAGGGCCCCTACCCTAGTAGGGTGCCACTGCATGTTATGTCTGCTAGAGTGCTGCTGCATTTGCACACGCTTGCCACACAGAGCCCGCCGCAGCGCCCTGACAGGCTTGCACGGCTGCCAGCCAAGCCAGCTAGCTTGACGGCCCTCCTAGCGTGAGCTTCTGCGAGCAGCAATCACACAAACATGCACTTCGCAACACATCGCTGATGCAAGCTGGCATGCACGCTGTGCAGTAGCATCAAGGCAGCAATGACTTCTGCCAGGTGCGTCAAGGCGCCAGACTGGATGTAGCCGGACACGCACGCATGAGCTGGTGCAGTGGGCTGTACAGCCATACTGCTGATGCTGTGCTTATGCATGTGGCTCAATTGAAACTGGCACTCAGCAGTTTGACTTCCGCTGTGCCCGCCGTGCTTTCAAGGCATCTATGCCAGACTTTCAAGTCACGCCCAGCTCCTTGGATGCTGTTGATGCCAACATCTGAAGATACAGACGGCATCGTGTCAGCTCGCACCTCAAACAGTTGGCTGGGGCTCTGGTAGCCATTGGTGAACGACTGGCTGCGCAGCCCCAGGTCTGCTGCTGCTGCTGTTGCTGCCCCCACAGGCTTGCTGCTGGCCACGCGGCTGCTGTCACCCTGGCGCCAGTGCGCTGTGCTCAACCCTGCACAGGGGCCCCGGTGCAGCACCCCAGCAGATAGCATGGATAAGGGCACATGCGAGCAGACTGATTGTGCTGCGGGTCACACAAGCCTGAACAACTCTGAGCTGACAGACACTCACAGGCGCTGCCGACACCGAATAGGTGTTGGGAGGGCTACTCTGTCACACTGGCCTACTGTTTGCAGTGAATATGCACTGCACAATCAGACCTCGCCTGCTGTAATGTCCGGTGGCTGCCCCTGGGATTTGGCGGCACTCCTGGACCTGTTGCCACCAGCTGCAGCGCGTGCAGTCATAGCAGCTGCCTCATCCAGCTGCCGCCCAGCATCTGCAAGTAACACGTCCACAGCACAATGACACTCATGGCACATGTTTGTCACAGCCTGATGTGGTGAATGACAACGATGGTCGTTGCATTGCTGCCAAGCAACATGCTGAGCTGCAGCTGAAGCTGTTGTGAGAACATGCAGCACCTGAATCTGCAACGCCGCTGCGCCAGCTGCCATTCCTGCAGAGCAGGCTAGGGTGGCGTCCACGCAAGCAGTCGCTGCAGTGGTCTCTGTCTGAACTCAGGGCAAGCGGCCCAGCCGTCAACGCGCTTGCAAGGGTTTATGGTGCAACAAGAGTTAGGGAAGTCCGGGCTGTGTTTACAGAGCAGAAGGGAACTGATAGGGAACTCCCTGTCACCAGAGTGTTGCCACCAGCCGCACCTTGCTGTGCCAGGCTGCTGCCCAAGCTGCCCAACATGGGCGAGAACGTCTTGAGCGCCACAGGCTGGAACATCCTGTGCGTCGTGGCTGCTGCCTTCTTCTCCTCTGCTGGTACGGCTGCTGGCAGCAGCCGCTCCCAGATGGGCACGTACGGCTTGTCAGGCTGGGCCCTGCTGCGGCTGCTGGCTGCTGCTGAGCGGGAGCCGCCGTTGCCAGCTGTGCTGTCAGCGCTGGCATCACCTGCAGCTGCTGCTGCACCATGGCTAGGCAGAGCAAGGCGGCTGCTGAACCTGCTGGGAGATGCAGTGTGAGGAAGGGGCAGAAAGTGTGTGAAGGGATAGTTTGGTGAGAGCAGTGGATGGGATGGTGCTTTGTGTGCGAGCAGAATAATGCCTGATCAGCTGCAGGAAGGCATACTGCACATAGCCTGTCAGCAGCACGCCAGGGATAAGAGTAGCCTGCAAGCAGCTGTCTGGACTTGAACAGATGCAGCTGCTGCTCACTTGATGGAGTCGCCGCTTGCTGCTGTTTTCCTGGTCTTGAGCTGCTGATTGCCGGCAGAGCCTGCACGCGCAGAGCAGCACAACCGCACATGTCAGAGCAACACGATACACCACAGGCCAGCTCTGCAGCACGCTGTCTGCTCGCACACCAGAGCATCATGCACTACCACCTGTCATGAGCAAAGAGCACCTTGGTGATTGCGCTGCAGGCAACGCACCCGTAGATATACAGCTCCCTGTTACTGCTCCCTGCTTGCTGCTGCGCTTCTCCTGGGCGCCGACAGCCTCACTGCTGCGGCCAGCAGCATCAGTGCTGCTGCTGTTGCTGGCCTGGCCCCTGCCACCTGCTGCAGTTTGTTCCTCTTCTGCTGCTTCTTCCCCTGCTAGCAGGTCAACGTCGACAATAACGCTGCTGTGGGCCTTGTCAGCCTGGCTGGCTATGCCTTGAATCTTCAGCAGCTTCTTGCGGGCCTTGGCAAGCGCTGCTGCAGACTCAGCTGCAGCAGAAGGCACATACGTACAGCAGCAGCGTGAAATCAGGCTGTGGGTATGCACAAGGTGCAGTTGCCAATGAACCGCACATGTGACATTGCCTGGTTCCAAGGTGCAGCTGCAGACCCACCTGGCTTGCCGCTGAGGTCGCCAGTGTTTGAGCGTTGTACAGCACTACTGCTGCCTTCGTCCTTGTCACAGCTGCCAAGGCCAGGGAGCACTAGACGTATCTGCAAGACATCCGTGGTTGGGATCAACTCTGCTGACTTGTAACCTGCTGGCACAGCTGCTGCACGTGCTGACATCAGCATGAAGGGTCGCACCCTGGTAGCCTCTGCAAGCTTCACACTGCTGGCATTATAAGGGTCATGCGGCCCAGGCAGCAAGCTGCTGCTGCTGCTGTTGGGTGGCATCGCATCACGCTATCATAGCTGCTGTCTGCTGTGATTGGCACTGGCGATACTGTAGCAGGTCAACATCTGTTTTAAGCTTCAGCATAGCACTGCAAGCACCTGAAAACTTTGTCAAAGAAAATAAATAGATCTTGAATGCTGAATTCGCTGCGATGGCAGCCTTTATATAGATAACAGTGCATTAGGTCTTTCTGCGGGACAACTGTCGTTGCGTGCTATATAAGCTGCAGACGCCCCGTGGCAGGTCGAATCAGTTTGGTACTATGCACCTAGATCGTTCATCACCGTGATGGCAGAGCGTCTCACGAGCGAGAGCAGACTGCTGCTCCACAGGCCTCACCCTGTGCTGTGATACTCTAGCTCAATTCAGTCTGTTCGATGCTGTTTGACGATGTCATCACCAAGCACGTTGTGGAGATGGGCAGGGGTCAGGTATGACTGCACTAGTGGCAAGCAAACGTCTGCAACAGCACCCATGCAGGTGTTCTGCCAGCCTGCACGATTGTGCATGTTGATCTCATCACCAGATGCCTGCCATGCAAGAGTAAATGCAGCGGATCAAGCCCTGCTGCTTTTATTTTTGCAAAGCACTATATATCTGTATCGCGCCGCGTCCAGTGCGGTGCTCTCCTAACCAACTTGGCACCACCGCATCAAATATATCTGATGCTCCTGCTGCAGGTGCTGGTGCTGCTTGCAAGCAGCTGCTCTTGGGCAACCCTGGCCCTCATCGTATTGGACATGGTGTTCACAACACAGAAGCCAGCCTGGACATGCACCAGCGCCGCAGATGCACAGTGCGCGGCAGTGCTGAGCAGCGGCGCCAACTTCTGCACCCTCCTGCCAGAGCAGTACACTTGGACAGCGCCGCACAGCAGCCTTGTGTCATCATTTGGGCTGGCCTGCAGTGACAGCTGGAAGGTTGGGTTGGTAAATGCCATGTTCTTCCTCGGGTGCGCAGCTGGCTGAGTTGCGCTGTTGGAGCATACCAGCACAGTCAGCCATGTGCTGTGAGAGCACTTGTTCTGCAAAGTAGATGGCTGCAATGGGTATCTATACCTTGCTTAGCTTGCATAAGGTGGGTCCAGCACATGCACATCTAATGTACCAAGAAATAGCGCTGTTCAGCCAACGTGCGCATACTTGCTGTTGACCTGGTGTTATGACAGCCGCTGACTCATTTGTCATGTCGGCGCAGGTACTGGGTGGGCTCCTGCATGTTTGGCTGGCTCGCTGATGCATATGGTCACAAGCGCTGCCTGTTGCTCTCCAATGCCACCTCAGCAGCAGCTGCACTGCTGTGTGCCAGCAGCCGCAGCTACAGCCAGTACCTGCTGTGGCGTGCAATGCAGGGCTTCTGCTCAGCTGGGCTGCCTATTGCCAGCTACGTACTGTCCACGGAAGCAGTGGGGCCGGCGTACAGGGGCAGGTGAGCATCAAGCCTGATGCAATGCCGGCAGCAGCAGCAGCAGCAGCAGGAATATGGCAGCATTGGTAAGGGACTGCAGTGCAGCAGGCAGGGCTGCGCCTATCATATGCTGAACTGCACCAGCTACTGCCTTGCACCAATACAGGACGTACAGGCGTACGCGTGATTGTAACAATTGCATGCCAACCCTCAACTGACCAATAGTCTTGCTATCATCACCTTTGTGTCCACACTGTGTTGTATGCTGCAGGGCAGGCACGGCGTCTCAGATTGTGTATCATGCCGGCGACCACTGCTGGCCTTCTGACTGCAGGACTGGCGGCTGCTCAACCTAGCGATCGCAGCCATCTGTTGCATCACTGGGGCGCTGCTGCTGCCATTTCCTGAGTCACCCCGGTGGCTGCTGCTCAAAGGACGGCAGCAGGAGGCGCGCAGCGCACTCATCTGGCTGTCAAAGCTCAATGGGCGGCAGCTTCCTGAGGGGCTCGATATAACACATGCTGTGGAGCTGACACCAGCTGCAGCAGCAGCAGCAGCGTCAGAAAGCAGAGAGCTAGCAGGCCTGTGTGTTGCAGCAGGGGGATGCACCGCCAGTTGATGCTAGCAGGCCTGTGTGTTGCAGCAGGGGATGCACCGCCAGTTGATGCTAGCAGGCCTGTGTGTTGCAGCAGGGGATGCACCGCTAGTTGATGCTAGCAGGCCTGTGTGTTGCAGCAGGGGATGCACCGCCAGTTGATGCTAGCAGGCCTGAAGCCGTGGTGGCAGCAGTAGCAGTTTGCAGGGGGAAGGCTTAGGGATGGCAGCTGCCCCTCTGGCAGCTAGGCCCTTCGGCAGCAAGTATGATGTCAGCAGCGATAGCGCATTGCTAGACGATGACTGTACAGCTTTGTTGGCTGACACGGCAGCCGTAGAAGCAAAGCCTGAGCAACAGCAGCAGCAGGAGAAGCAGCGGGCAGATACTCAGCAGAGTGCAAGCATGCTGTCGCTCTTCAGCCATGCCCTGCTGGCACGCTATTTTGTGGTGGCATCACTGCTGTGCACGGTCATGGTCATCTGTTTCTACACCATCAACCTTGCTACAGACTCTCTACAGGTACGCGTGCGCTGTTGCATGTTGACGTACTGCTTCCTGGTGGCTGCTAACATATCATTGTTGCTGATGGTAGCTTTGTGATTGTTGCAGTGATGGCTGATAATCTGCATGCACGCATGCCGGCACACCGTTTTACAGACAATTGCACCCCTGACTAGGCACGCAGGCCTCGACGCATCCTTGGTTCTCTGTGTTTATCCGCTGCAATGCAGGGCTCGCTGTACACCAACTTCTTCCTCACCTCCATAGGTACGTGCATCGGCAAGTTGAGCACACTATTTGCATGGCTGCATACTGCGGTGCACGCATGCAACATGCAACATGCAACATGCATGCATCCATTGGCTTGTAGTGTGTGCTGCGTGCATCTGTTGCACTCTGCACAATCGTATGGACAGGAGCTGTCTGCTGGGCCGGAACTATCGCTACTAGTACAGCTAACATCTGCTGACGATGTATCTTTGCACCACATTGCTGTGTCTTGTATAGGTGAGGTGCCAGCAGCGCTGCTTGCAGGAGCAGCTGTCGACACCATCGGCCGCCGCATCACAGTTGGCACTGGCCTGCTTCTTACAGGGCTGGCCTGCTGCGCTTGCAGCTTGCTGTCGCCCGGATGGCTCACCATCGCGCTTGCCAGCGCAGACAAGGCCTGCTGCAGCGGCACATGGACCATTTCTTATGTCTATGCAGCTGAGATCTTCCCTACATACATCAGATCTGTCGCGCTTGCTGGCACAAATCAGGCCAGCCGGTCAGGTGGGGTGATCGCGCCAGGGATCCTGTATGCTAGTGAGCAGATGGGCCTGCCGGCAGCAGCGCCGTTTGCGGCGCTGCTGGCTGCTGCGCTGTTGGGCATGCTGCCGGAGACCATGGGCCAGCCACAGCCAGATTCTGTTGCTGATCTGGACAGGTTGTACGGCAAGCAGAGCAGCAGCAGCAGCGGCAGCAGCAGCACGGACACACAGCAAGAAGGCATCTGGCAGCAGCTCAAAGCTCGGTGCTTTGCAGCAGGAGCAACAGATGCATGCTGTCAAGATGCAGCGGGGAGGCACGAGTGCAAGAGAGGCAGATTGCCTGTGGGTAGGCAGGGGCCGAAGCTGCAGCGGCTGCTATCTTGGATGTCTAGCAGTGGCAGCAGCAGCGCTCGTGGCAGCAGCGGCTGGGCTATCCCTGCAGGATGGATCAGAAGCAGCAGCAGTAGTGGTAGGGGTAGCAGTGAATGTGGTGCCAGCTGGCATGCCGTAAGCATGGAAGATGACAGTGTTTGGCAGCGGCAGCAGCAGCAGCAGGCGCCATCTGTGCCTGCTGCTGATGGTGACCGCCTAGCTGAAGAGGCACTCCAGTCGAACGCGATGGAGATGGGCACTGTTGCATCTGGTGCGTCATTGTGAACACGGCGTTGCACTTGATTGTGTACGCACATCTGGCGGCTGTTGTTAACCTGAACACGCTGTGATTTTACGGTGCAGTTTTGGAGCTATGATTCTATGAGCGGGGTGCAGCCGCAGATCCATTCTTGCATAGACTGGGTTGTGCCCTCCCAAATCAAGGCAGGCGCTATAGCACGCTGCGCAGCCACTCGTAAATTTGTTGACAGGTCCAACTTGGATGCGCCAGCATGCTGTCGCTATGCTGCTTTCAAGCATGGTTTGGGAATGCTTGCTGTGCTCACCCTCAGCATTTTTATGCTGCTGCTGAAGACACTTTGGGTATGTATACAACAGTGGCATGCAACGGCAATGCAGGGCTGGCAGACGGCTGCCAAGGTTCTGCGTTTCCTGAATGCTGTACGCAGTGTGTCCCTCGTGTATGTAGCCTGCTGCAGCCAGTCGTTCATTATATTGACAGGCTGCAACTCGGATGCGCAGTCATGCAGTGTCAGCTTGTGATGCCAACAGGCAGCGCTTGGTCGTCTGCTGTTGACCAAGAAGCAAAAGTACTTTTGCTACTTTTGCAGGCAGCATATGCCGGGGCTGGCCTTGTACATACACACCACGCTTTGCTTTGTCAGCGTCTGATACAGAGTTGTTTCTTTCGTGCAGAGCCTCCGTACCATGTGCCGTGTGCATTGGTGGGGCAGTACACACATGTACATGCCTGTGTGGTTTGTGGTCCAGTACTGCTGCGGGGCAACAGCAAGCAAGCGCCAGTCAATTGAGTTCCTCTTTATGCCTTTTGTGGATCGCGTAAGTTTGCGAACATTTTTAAACATCAGGTCGCGTGTTTCAGCAGTTTCATGTGCGGTGTCATTTTCTTTGTTACTCGCTGAAACCCAGCTGCTGCTGCTCTCGCCATGTATAAGCAAAAAGCATACTACATGCAGTCTCCTATTGCCGTCCGCTCTTTTCTCGCACAAGTGCTCGACTTGCAGTACATACACTTCCTCGTGAGCTTACCGCCGCAAGTACCATACCCGGGCCCCGGCCCGCACAGTGCTGCTCTTCGTTTGCTCGTCTCAGTCCGCGAGCACTCAAGCTCACACCCTCTGGTGTCGGAGCAACAGTTTAGATAAACGTTCCAGCTCCCAATTGTGGCTGCATAACATCCAGCAGCGTTGGGCGCCAAGCCCGCGACAGTAAACGCGGGCAACCATGTCTTGTCTTCAAGACAGACACGCCGCTACAGGAATAGAGGCAAACAAGTGAGTAAGCATATAAGACAGCAAGAATAATTTGTTGTCGTGGGGTCTTGGTGAGCGCTGCTTTCTGTTGTTGTGCCATGGCCTGATGCTAACGGTGTCTCGCTGCCTTTTTTCTTCGCCATCTGCCCTCTGCTTGCCACAGGATGCTCGACTGCAGCTTTGAGCAGCACCTTCCGCGCATCAACAGATTGCGCCAGACCCTGGTGACCATGGAGTCCATACTGGCGCTGCTAGACATGGAGCCCAGCAGCAGCAACACATGTACAGCGCAGCAGCACGCGTTGAAGGCATGCCTCGCTGTGCTGCTTGCATCAACTCCAGCCTCAGATGCAGAGTGCATGCAGCTACAGGCCACAGCAGGCGACAGCAATGTGCTTCATATCCTAGGCCGTGCCAGCACAGCGCTGCATTACATCGCTGGCATGCCAAGAGAGGCGCTGGTGCTGCTGACTGCCAAGCAGCACAGAGCACTGCTGCGCAAGGCCGCAAAGCCAGCAGACCTGCGCGCAGGCTGTGCACCAGTCCTGCAAGCTGCAGCAGCAGGCCGCAGCAGCTGCAGCCAGCGGTGTGGGCTCAACCAGGGCTGCGCATCAGCAGCTGACGCCAGTGCAACAGCAGCAGCATTCGTTGAGCAGATGGCTGACGCAGTGCCACAGCCAGACACACCTGGCTTGTATGGCTCTAGCAGCAGCTCTGCCTTTGGGCTTCAGCCAGGCATGGGATACCTTGGCAGGTCTTGCAGCAGCATGGCTGCTGCAGCAGATAATTACTCTAACCTCAGCAGCTGCAGCTTTAGCAGCAGCAGCAGCAGCAAGGCAGTAGACTTTGGCTGGGGCGGCCAGCACCACAGCAACAGGACCTGGCAGCAGTGGAAGCAGCAGCCACTGTATGGAGCTGCTGCTGATAACACTGCAAGCCCTGCTGTGTTGGACAGCAGCAGCGATACGGCTGCAGCGGCATACGCTCGCGGTGTGTTGGAGCCTGACACCCTGTCATGGCTGGCAAATAGCAGCAACAGCAGTTCCCTGCCATACCGCAGCAGTCACACAGCACGCCGCAGCTGGGGCAGCGAGGACGACACTGGCCTGCCTGAGCAGCCCAGCGGCAGCAACAACTGGCAGCAGGCTTGGGGAGGGCCACTGTTTGGATCTGCAGCTGATAATTGCACCTCAGCTGCTGGCATGTCAGACTACACCAGCTTTAGTGTGTTAGAGAGCAGCGACACCACAGCAGCTGCAGGCCTAGCCGCAGTTGAAATTACACTAGTGTTGGCACCAGACGCACCACTGCCGCACCCCTGCAGCAATGCCTTTGGTGGCACAGCAAGCCGGCTGTCCTCTTGGGCCTCAGACTCTTTCTGGCGCCAGCAGCAGGACAGTAACTTGTATGAGCAGCCAGGCAGGCACATCAACACCAGCTCATTTGCTGCAGCCAGCAGCATGCCTGTTTATGTGCAGGGGTTCGCCAGTGCCTCAGCAAGCATCTTGCTCAGGGCATGGGTGGGTTGCCCAACACCGTGACAGATGGGCACGCAGCAGGCAGCAATGGAGATCTCAGCAGCAGCTCTGATGGTGTGAGTGTGTGCCGCACAACTGCAGTGACTGCACATGCTGCAGCAGCCGCTGAGCCAGCAGCAGCACCCGCAGAGTTGGTAGATGTTTCTGGTGGCAGCAGCAGCAGTGCAGAGCGCCACCGCTCCTGCAGGGCTGCCTGCTGCGTCCTAGTCGAGAGACAGCACATGGATGCATGTGCGGAGATCCCGTAGGCAGCGCTGAGGTTTATGGGTCATGACCTGATTGAGATCACAAGGATGTGGGTGCCGGATTGGTTGGTGTTGGCGCGCAGCAACCGATTGTTTGTTTCTGGTGAATTTTGATATTGTTCTTGAAGAGGGTCCGATGGTTTTACGTATGATTTCTTTTGATTCAAGTTGCAGACATTGAATGGCGTTGATGCTATGGCTTGATTGGGCAATGATCAACTGGGTAATGATTACGATGGCTGAATGCAGGCCGAAGGGACAAGCCGCTGGTGCCAAGTTGGGCACGGCCTTGTGCTTTACTAGCTTAGTTGAACTGGACCCACTGGGCCACATGTAACAAGCTGTGATTCCTGCAAGTTGACGTCTTATCCTCGGATCATAGCCCATCTTCAACTGAGTGTTTGATAACATTCGTTGCACAACACCAGCCTGTTGCAAGCATGATGCATGCACAGGCAATCAGGGCAGCATACCCCAGATCACCCAAGGCAGCTGGCTCCGCTTCGTTCTCATCTGGCATCAATGCCGTCGGGGTAGCCACCATCCAGCTGCATCACCCAAGCCCTGAGAAACCTGGCAGCCCATGCACTCATGCTCCTGTGCCATCAGCTGGGGCGCAGCTACAAAAGCCTGGCAACGTCAACTTGACAGTGTGCCCAACCTATTGCGACGCAGAGCAGCCTGACCAACCTATTGCTCCGTGAGCTGCTGGCTATGCCTGCAATTCTGCCTTACTACCAGAGCCACCAGCCTCACCAGCAGCTGTCCGTTGTCAGGCAGCAGTGCCGCACCCCACAACAACACCACCCCACACCACCTCTTAACCACAGCACTGCTGCTGCCCTTTCAGAGCCATGCCAGAGGAGTGAAGGCAGCAGTGCCTGCAGCTTCTGCACCGCTCAGCCGTCGGCAGTGCTCTAGCTGCACAGCTTTACTTCAAATGCGGCAGAAAAAGTGCTCAACCCCGCTGCTGCGCGTAAGGCTGCTCACGTGCCATATCTATGCCTGTACAGTGGCGGCTGCAGCGTCTGCAGCTCTCCGTTGTCAGGCAGCAGCGCCTCGCATCCAACAAAACACCACCCCGCACCAACACCTGAACCGCAGCACTGCTGCTGCCCCCTAAGAGCCTCTGCCAGGCCGCTGGAGTGAAGGCAGCAGTGCCTGCAGCTTCTGCACAGCTCAGCCGCACAGCTATGCTTCAAATGCGGCAGCCGATCTGCCAAACCCCGCTGCTGCCCTGACGCTGCTCACGTGCCATACCTATGCCTGTACAGCGGCGGCTGCAGCGTCTGCAGCTGCTCTGCCCACGGCTTCTCAAGCAGCAGTGCCTCACTCGCGCTGGTGTGCTCCAGCAGCAAGCAGCTGTGCTGCAGCTTCAGCAGCCGCCCATTCCTGCCCAGCTCACTGCAAGGCTCAGGCTGCGGTAGCGCCGGGTTCGGCCTTCTGCGCTGGTGCTTTGTATCCAGCTTGTGAAGGGACAGGCCAGCTGCCAGATCTATGTGGCACAAGCCCCCAGCCGAATGCACCAGCAGAGACAGCGGCTCTGCAGGTGTAGGCCGGAACGACAAACCTTGGATGCTGCCTGGTAGCTGCTGCAGCAGCTCTGCCAGCGCTGCATGATGCTTGAGGGTCCACTGCGTTGGCATGCCGGTTTCAGCGCTGTACGCTGTGACCGCATTGCCGGCTGTGCCAACAGCGATGAACTTACTGTTGGGGCTGAATGCAAGCGCTGTAATGGGTGCCGGTTCGCCGACAAGCGTTAGCCGGCCGCGCGGCTGCAGCTGCGGTACGGATACCAGCTCGACACCAGCTGCAGTTGCAAGCGCTAGGGTGTGGCCGCTGGGGGCGACAGCCATCAAGCTTACTGCTGGCATGTACACGGCTGTGCCTGCACACCACGCCTGCTGCTGCTGCTGCTCCTGCTGAGCGCCTGGAGCTGCTGCTGCAGCCCGCTTGCCAGTGCTTATGCTGCTGCTGCTGCTACCGGCAAGTTGCAGCGAAGCAGTCACCTCTCCGCTGCTGCAATCCACTGCAAGCACGCGCCCACTGCCGGTAGCTGCAAACAGCAGCTGAGCATTGCTGCTGAAAGCGCAGCACACCACAGGCGATTCCAACTTGGCATCAACCTTCACTTTCTGAACTGCCAATGCTCCTGCTGCTGCACCTGCACCTGCGTCTCCGTCGTCATCATCATCATCATCATCATCATCATCATCTGCTGCTGCTGCGACGAGCTTGAACAGCCGCAGCCTGTCTCTATCTGCTGCTGCTACTGCCGAGCCGTCAGGTGCTAGTGCTGCTGCTATGATGTGGCTGTTGCTGCTGGTGGTGATGCTGGCGAGCTGACTAGGCAGCGCTGCAAGGTCCCAGTGGTCACCCTCAAAGTGCTTTGCACTGCCTTGAGCCGAGCCTGCAGCAAGATACACGTAGCGCAGAAAGCAGACATGCTGATCCTCAGCATCAGGAGAAACAGCCTGCAATGCAAAAGCTGGTTCTGTGACTGGAAGACAAAGCCTGCAGCAAAATACACACAGCGCAGCGCAGCCAGCAGACAGGCATGCATCCTCAGCATCAGCATCGCTTGCAGAGTGCGCGTAGGTTGCTGGCGACAAGCAGCCTGCTGCAAGACACACGGCACAGCAGACATGCTCAACTAGGGAACGATCAGACATTGTTGAGGTGCCTAGCACAGGCTGCAGGCAGAAGCACAGCACAGCCACATGCAAGCAGCTGATATTATTCACAAAACGACTATCACTACAAGAACGCATTTTGATCACAGGAGGTTGCGTGTAGGCACGGGTCAACCCAAGCTTCTCACCTGCTTCCCCACCCAGCAGCACCTGGCCGCGCACTGCGCAACTGCAGGAACAAGGCAAGAAAGGCTGCCAGTGCACCACTGCATTTAACACACAAATGCTGCATTAACATCCAACAACTGACCAAGCCCGCTCCCCACCTGCTTCCCCACCCAGCAGCGCCTGGCTGCGCACCGCCGTGCCCAGCTCCCACACGCTCAGCGTGCGCTGCTGCGCATGCAGCAACCTCGCAGGGTGCCCCCCGCACGCCAGCTGCAGCAGCGGCCGCTGCGGGCTCTTACTCTGCCGCGTGGGGTGCTCTTTGAGGAACCGCTCCAAGCTGTACAGCACGAGCTGGCCGTCGTTGCCACCGGAGAGCAGCAACGGGTCGCTATCGGGCCGCAGGAGTGCGGTGAGGCTGCGAACGTCGTGGCTGTGCGGCTGCTTGCGGTCTAGGAAGACCCAGTGCGGCACGCCGGTGGCCTTGTCAGGCACTAGGTGGAACAGCGCCACCTGGGCGTTGACACCAATGTGAACAGCAGATATGAAGGACTAATCAGATGCGATCTGAGGGAGAGGGTCCAGCGTCCGACGCATGCTTAGACGCGTAACGCCAAGCAGGCACATTGCATAGATCTGAGCAAGTGACTGTTTGCAAGTATGAAGCACAGATACTGCTGCTTGCTTACCCGCGGATCAACGCCCGATGCCCACACGCTGTTGCCATCTGGGCTAGCCGCCAGCGCCAGCACATCAGCTGCAAACTGCTGGTGCCGGCTGAGCAGTGTGCCAAAACCTCCGTCCCAGAACTGCACTGCACCGTCACCATCTCCGCTGACAATTGTCCCGTTTGGTAGCACCGCCAGGGACCACACGCAGGGTGGGGCAGCGCTGTTGGTGCCCACAGTTATGCGCTGCAGCTCAGTACCTGGAAGCGGGTGCAATGCAGCAGCAGCAGCAGCGGCGGCAGCAGCAATAGAGTGAGTGTTAGCAGTTGAAACGCAGAGTCAAACAATGCTTGCTAATGCTAGTCGTGTCATGTTGCGCAGGTGCTGGTTTCATGGTGCACGGTGCACCAACCTTTACTGTTGGGGGTTGCTGAGCTGCCAAACCACTGCCAACTGAGAACAGCAGTCCGGCACACATTGCTGGCCATGCTTCACCTCAATCGCCAGCTATAGATGCAACCAGCTCTTCTGTCACCACTTTCAGCATCAATACAAGCACGTACAAGCGACTGCTGAACACCTTATGCAGGCAATCTACACTGAAGTCCAAATCGCTCAAGTTCGTTTGTTTCCTCATCTCACCTCGCTGTACGTCCCAGCTGTGGATGCAGCCGTCGCTGCCCCCGCTGACCAAGCTGCGGCCGTCAGGATGCCACGCAAGCGCCAGCACATTCCCTTCCACGCGCGGCAGCGACCTCACATACTCTCCCCCTGCTGCATGCGCATGCACCGCATACAGCTTCACACTGCCGTCGCCACACGCTGCCGCCAGCTGCGTTACAAACCCTGCTGCTGCTGCTGAGCCGCTGCTAGGGGCTGGCCGCATGCACCAGATTGCGCCACCGAATGAATCGGTGGTGGCGATTGGCTGCAGCTGTTGGCCGGAGAGCTCGTGCAGTGAGCCATTGAGTGTTGAAGCAAAGAGGCGCCAGTGGGCATCACCTGGCGCACGTGCCCATGCTACGCTGCTGATTTCGCTGCCATCTGAGCCAGGGATGCGCTGTTGCAAAGAGTGGGGTGGGGGCAGATAGAGCAGAGTTGCAGAGGTAGTGCACGTCAACCACATGGCATACGAACTATAAGCAGGACAAGTTGGGACATGTGCAGCGCCAGCGTGCTTGCAGGAAGCCGCTGTAGAGAATGTACATGGGTCAGATGTGCTGGAGGTCAGCAGCTGCGGCAGTTGGAGCGTCAACGTGCCGCTGCTGCTGCTGCTGCTGCTCCCAGGTTGACCACAGCAAGAACTGTTCAACACTGATGGAGAACTCACCGCCAGGCAGTTGAAGAGTGCTCCATCAAACACCTCCACTTTGCCGTCATCGTATCCAGCAGCGAACACTGAACCATCTGGGCAGGCAGCTATGCACGTGACTGCTGCAACATGCCAGGGCACCAGCCGGCTAGATGCCCGCACCCTGTGCAGCACTGTCAAGCCATGTGCATCAGGAACGTCTGCATCGGCCTCTCTGGGCCGCTTCATGTATCTTGTGTTGATGTTTTGCCTTGCGCAGCTACAGGATGAGCACGGCAATACGTTCGGCCGCAGCAGTCACGGTGTCTGCTGTCATAGTAAATCAGGCAGGTCTGGTGGGTTTCCCGTCTACCTGCAGAGCTAAACAGACTTGTAGCAACCAGAACAGAAGCAAGATGTGCTGGAGAGGTAGCCAGCTGGTTGCTACGGAGAAGGAGAGGGGCGGACGGGACATGTTACGAACGGGGGTTGCACCGATCGCACGGACCTTGCAGCAAAAGCAACGTGCGTTTTGTTGGAACCAAGCGCATTTACCTTGAGTAAAAGTTCAAGGCGGGGACGTTTTCAAGCACTCCATACCCCCACGCCAGGGCTTCCGTCCTGTGAAAATACACTTTGCTCGCTCCAAGTCACGCATCAAGTAAAAGACCATGCTATTGCAACGAAAGGCGTTCTCGTCCGGCTGCAAGCAGGGGTATGTATTTCTGGTTGAGCAGCAGTAGGCCAGGTGCCACGTCTGCACCCAGGCACTCCATTAGTCACGGCATCTGCTGCCCTGCTCTGCAGAAACCAGCACAGCAGCAGACAAGCAGCCAATGTGCGGGTGCAAGCAGGCCGGCGGGACTCCCTGGCAGCTGGGCTTGTGCTGCTGCCTGCACTCGCAAATCTGCAGCCTGCTGTCGCAGCTGAACGGTCAACTTATGAGCCTATGGAGGCTCTGAAGGGGAAAGACTATGGCAAGCCACGAATGACGTAAGCAGCAGCAGCAGCAACACAGCAGCAGCAGCAGCAGTGGCAGCAGCAGCGAGATGCAAAAGCGGCACCATGCTGCATCACTTGCATTCTATCTATTGGGCAGGGCACGTGTCAACCTGCAATCCAGTAAATGCAGTGTATGATGCTGTGCAGTGTATGTACAGCAGCAGAGGGTAAGCGGAGTATGATGTTGACCGGCGTGCTTGCAGGAACCGTAGATGGCATGAGCTTTCTGCTGTTGCAGACGGGTGTGGTGATCAATGTTCCTACCTGGTGATGCACTCTGTGCTGCTTCATAGCTGCAGCAGCATGCGTTCACATCTACATGTCACAGCTCTGCAATTTCACAGGTCGGGTGAGCAGTCAACCTGGTGTTGTGTTGCACCCTGCGCAGGTACCCAGACTATGAAATGACACCCAGTGGGCTGCAGTACAAAGGTGGGCACGCAACTAGACAGTTTGGCAGGCACTGAGCAAGCAACCGCTGCACATCTCTGCTGCATACAGCTGCTGTGTGGCACTGCAGCTGTGTCATGTTGTTCAGCAGGATGGTAAATCAGCAGTGGCTGATGTAGGCATGCTGCGCTAGCGCTGCACATGATCTGCTGCCAGATGCAGTTGCGTGTTGCCTGCAGCTGCTGGCGTCTGTTATGTGTCACAGTTGTGTCTGCCTATCCGCCTGGCTGTGCTGTGCTGTGCTGTGCTGTGCTGTGCAAGCATGCGGCTGTGCTGTTCTGTTCTGTTCTGTTCTGTTCTGTTCTCTGCTGTGCTGTGCTGTGCAAACATGCGGCTGTGCTGTGCTGCGCTGTGCTGTGCTAACATGCGGTTGTGCTATGTTGTGCTGTGCAGACATGCGGGAAGGCACAGGGGACATGCCCAGCCAAGGAGACACGCTGCTGGTGGACTGGGATGGCTACACCATAGGTGCGAAGCAGCTGATGGGTTCGAACAAGCAGCACAACCCAATGATTTGAACAAGCACGCTGCTGGTAGACTGGGATGGCTGTACCATAGGTGGGGCTGCGGTGGCAGCAGCTGATGGGTTTCACATATGTACTCAACTAACCCTCCACATCAACGGTCGTGCAGCGCTCCATCAGCCGCTGCTGTAGCAACATATGCTGCTTGTTCTGATCATTGGGTCGTTCTGATTGTGCGCTCCCCAACGTCGGTGCTGCTTGGGTCTCCTCAACCAGAACAATCCAATGATCTGAACAGGCAGCATATCTGGTTGCAGCAGCCGCTGATCGAGGGCTGCTTTGCGGCTGGTGGTCAAACCACATCTGAAAGGCAGGTGCTTTGTGCTCTGGGCAGCATGCAGGAACTGAGAGTCACCCGCTGTCGTGCCGTCATGTGTGTCCATTCCCGTAGGGTACTACGGACGGCCTTTCGAGGCGCGCAACAAGGTGAACCTGCAGAGCCTGCTTGTGCGCACAGCTGTTTCTAGAGATATTCAGGCAGCATGGTGGCAGCCTGTGAGCGGCTACATCACTGTTCTGTACAACATCTGGTGTGATGATATGACATCAGCATCCTCCTCCTCATCGCGTCACAACAATATCTTGCATGAGGCTCGTGCGGTGCCGTGCACACGTACGCCGCAGCCTTTTACAGAGCAACCGGCAGCGCTACATCGACCAAGCTTCAGCGCCGCGCATCTGCTTGTGACTTGCCCTCAACCTCATGATTTGCTGTGGTGGCTGTGCTGTCACCTCTGCTGCTGCTGCCGCAGCCCAAGGGCAGCAGCTTTGAGGGCTCTGACAAGGACTTCTACCGCTTCGTGCTGGGCCAGCACACCGTTATCCCTGCCTTTGAGGAGGCAGTCGCAACAATGAAGGTGCGCGCATGTGTATGTTGTAAATTGTGCCTTTGAGCAGCCTGTGTGCGCTTGGCCCCTGCAGCTTTTGTTGTGTGCAGAGTGCGGCTGCAACGCGCCAACACGCCTCTTCTCTGCCAGCCTTCTGCTTGCTCAGCACTGCAGCATGCTGTGCCTGAAAGGTGTTGCTACAAGACGACGGGCACGCTGCCAACACCGCAGACTGCTGTGCAGTGTGCTTTCCATGGTACGGACAGGCTGAGCACATCCTGGCCTCGGCACTACTGCCTCTCTGCTGCTGCTGCTACTGCTGCTGCTGCTGCTGCCGCCAGGTTGGTGGCATTCGTCGCATTGTGGTGCCTGTAGAGCTGGGCTACCCAAACAACGACTACAAGAAGCAGGGGCCAAAGCCAACGACATTTGCGGTGAGCGCCGTTCACAGCAGCCTGCAGTGACCGACTCGCCTGCTGCACTGAGTGCTTGGTGTGGTGAACACACCAGCAGCTGTGGGACTGCCTGTGCCTGTGGAAAAGCTGGCCACATCATACACCTGGTAGCTGGTGCGCATGTTGCTCCTGGTTTGCCTTTTCCGCTGAGGGTGGCGGCTAGACTGTATGCTTGTGAGCCTGGCACTTTTTTCTGTGCTGCAACGCTGCGTCTGCGCTGTGTGCCTGCTGTCTTGCAGGGCGAGCGCGCGCTAGGGTTTGTGCTGGGCAACCAGGGCATGATTGACAAGACGCTGCTGTTTGACATCGAGCTCATGCGCATTCTCAAGTAATGCAGCAGCAGCAGCAACAGCAGCAGCAGCGAACGCTGAAGCAGTTTACGCGGCGGCGGCATTGAGTTCACGTGCGTCCACGAGCGATGCAGCAGCTACGCAGCAACAGCACTGGCAGTACTCAGCCCCATCTAGCAATGTGAGTGCTGCATTTTGTTGCATTGTATTTGCAATATGCGTGTCCTGCAACTCTTTACACAGCATCATCAGTGCAGAACAGACCGAACTTCTGGACTGAGCAGATGGTTGTAGACAGTGTCACAAGACATTCTTACATTCCTTACAAGACAACTGGGTGCGCTCAAGGCCATGATTCGCCTCTTTTGGGTAGCAAGGGGGTTTGCCGACTGGTGTCTAGGAGCATTGCTGCGTATCTTGTGAAAGCTTGGGATGTGCGTAATAGTTGCAAACATAATGGAGCGGTGCTCCCTCTTTCTTCCGCCCTGGGGGGGGCGGGGCCGATGGCGTTGATGCTATGGCTTGATCTGGTAATTTGATGATGATGATGATTCGCCTCTGGATACATTGTATATGTAACTCTTGTTGCAGCAACAAGGCTTCTACAATACAATTGGCCCGTTGTCAAACATACGGCCGGCTGCGGCACAGCAACTTGCTGCCACTACATGCTGCCAGCATGGCATGCGGCAAGTCAGCGACACTATTGCGCTCGGCACGCAACAATGCTGGATCTCCATCACCGGGGGTGCATATATGCACCCTCGGTGATGGAGATATATAGTATGGCAAGGGCAGTCGCTGCTAACATTCCAACCGTCCTGTCCATCAGCCGCCCATCAGGCACCAACATGGCAGTACGCCATGTTGTAGTTACAGCAGAAATGGCACAACACAGGGTGCATCTGACACTTCCCCGGGCACTTGTGCCACAAAGGGTTGCCAATGCGCATTCTTAGTGACTGCAAACATACTGCAGCAGTGCGCACTCACATGGATGAATGGGTGCGTCGTGCCTACTTGCAACATGATGATGATGATGTGCCTACTTGCAAGCATCATGCTAGCACTGCATTGAACCATTTTCCAGCCAGCAGCTGGTCGTACTACGGTTTGAAACTGCATGCCACAACCGTGCATGTTGATGCACACACTGATTAGTAACACTCAACATGCTTCGGCCTGCACTGGTAGAACGCAAAAGAGCATCATGCGTGCCATGCACCACCAACTTACTACATTCACAGCTGTTCAGAGCACCGTGACGGCTGTTCAAGCTGTGTACGGTGTACTATACAGTGGCAGCTGCACCTAAGACGTGTGGTGTTGCACAAAGCCGACACCAGCTGCAGTTGCAAAAAAGGTATGACGGGGATCACTAACAAAGCAGGGTACACGGTAACCTTTTGGCAGCATGAGCCAGCTGCAAGCCATCCGGCACAACACAAGCAGCTTATCTAAGCCATACGCTGGCATACAGGAGTTGAAACAATTCATTGAATGCACGAAGCATGAGCACAGGAAAGAGTGCAAAGGCACCAGTACTAGTACCAGAATCCAAATGCCAGCCATAGTATGGCATAGCAACATCCTATGTAGTGCACGCGCAGTGCTGCAACAGTACTATGTTGTTCCAACCTCATGTCAGGAGCTCAATCGGCATGAGAGGGGCTGCTGTGCAGCACCTGTAGCATGCTACAGCATAGCTTTGGCGAAACTATCAACATGTGAGATCCAAACCACCCTTTTGTGGCAATAATCAGCATGTACAAGCACCCCACTCACGCGACGGCCCCAGCATCTGCTGCCACGACATCATGTACAGTCATGGTGGCTTGAGCGCAGAGCAGCTGCAGTGTGCGTGCACGTTCAGGGTGCTTGGTTCAGCGTCACAGAGAAATCAACAATGCAGCCCACACAGCCGCTGCAACCTGAGAATCGTGCAGCCAATTGGCTGGCAATTGCCATTATTTGCGAATGATACAGCAACACAGTCCATGGACCTTGCAGGTCTATGTGAGGAGGCAGTAACCTTACATCAATGCTGTGGCAAGTGCGGCATACCAGAAAGGGACATGCACATGGGGTAATGGCAGTACACGCCAAGTTCTTGATGCTGTCGTCTGCCAGCTTGAGATTGTGCCGGTGCACAGCTCATGTTGATCCACTGCAAGTGCAACTGCAGATATGCAATGTACGCACACATGCAAATGCAGGGCTGTGACCGGCAACCCATGCTTAATATCGTGCCGCACAGCTTTAATTTGACCCTATCCTTGGCAGCAATGCTCCGCTGCTCAACAAGATCAACTGCAGCCATGCAAACTCACACGTACAACTGCAGCTATGCGAACTCTGCTGCTCAACAAATGCAACCGCAGGTACGAAAGCTCACACATGCAACTGCAGCTTTGCACCCACTGTTTCTCGCTGCAACAAGCAATTCTGCAGCACCCTGTCATACACCGCCCCTGTTGTTGCCAGCTGGCCGTTCCCAGCAAGCCCGCGCACATCAGCTGAGTTGCTTGCGCGCTGGCGTTGGGAGCTCAAAGCAAGCGACGCTTGAGCCTCAGGGGCTGCTCTGCTGCTGCTGCTGCTTTTGCAGTGTCGGCAGCAGCCTGCTGTTGCTGCTGCTGGTCCTGCTGCTGCTGCAACTGCGCCAGCACATCATCCGGCACTTCTGATGCTGCTGCCGCTTGCACGCCAACCTCGCCGCCATCACTCTGCACAGCCGCCGGCGCTGCTCTTTTGCGCTCATCACTGCCTGCTCCCAGCCGGAATACCTGCACCATATGGAATGGCTTGTCATAGTCCTCGGGGATCTCCCTTCCAGAGTGTGCGTACAGCAGGTACAGCGTCTGATTCTTGCTGTCCCAAGCAGCGCCCGTTACCCTGCGGAACTGGCCAGTTGGAGTGTCAACGAGGACTCGTCCCACACTGGCAAGGTATGAGATGTTCCTGGATTGTGTTGCCTGCACTTCCCAGGGGTCCTTGTTGCCTTGTGCCACAGAAGCCAAATCCGCAGGGTTGTATATGTACCTGCACGCAAGCCATGACGGCGTAGCAGTACATGTACAGTCGTGGGTGTCGTGTACGACAGGGGACCGCAGTACAAATGCTTATTGCTCTGATGGTGTGTATTGCTGTTGTTGAAATTCATTAGGTCAGCCGGCTAAAGTCAGCACCACCCCACAAGCGTCCACGTGTCAGCATGTCAACAATGCGCCCAGGTAACTTCCTTCAAGAAGTAGCCCTGTACATGCAGTCAAGTCCCCAGCTGCTGCTGCTGCATTGGATCTGCATCTAGCACATACACTGCAGTCATACATTCAAAAGCCTTGCACCAACAGCATACTCACCAATGCGGCAATGACCAAACTCGATCCAGTTTGTTTGTCTTCTCATCCACCCCAATGAAGCCCTGACTCAGCTCTGGAAAGAACAGCAGGCCGTGGTGAGTTCCATTATCCACCCAAGCTGCAGCGCCTTCAATGCTGTCACCAGGTGCCCAGTACGCTGGCTCAGTCGTATTGCGCCTCGTGTTTTTGGCCCATGGGTATTCCTCGACATCAAGAGCATAAACATTGTTGCGGACGCAGTACCTGCTTTCAATCAGCGATTGACCAAAGCCGTATCCAAGCAGCTCCACCCCCCCAGTCAGGGTCCCCGTTGCAACGCCGTTTGCAGGGTGCCGTACAGCAACCAGGCTAGGCCCCATACTCATCCCCTTCATTACGTCATTGTAGTAACCCCCAAATCCTACACCCAAGCTGCGGCCTTCAAGGTATTTGTCGGCAAACCACCGCGGGATCTCCAGTGCACCGCCGCGGACCTTCTGACTGTGCAGCGCTGTGTCACCGCTCACAACGGGGGCGATCCTCCAAGGGCCGGACGCTGGCAAGTTACTTGTCACAACCTTTGGCTCTGTTTGCGGTTGTGCAGTGGATGCAGCTGCCGCAACATTGGCGGCTGCAGCCGTCGCGGCTGCTACTCTGCGCTTGACGCCTGCTGGGTTTGCATACCCGAGAAAGAATGCATTAGTGGTGGAGGATAGGTTCTCCTCTCCGAATGTCCAGTACAGACGGCCCATGCGCTCGCTGTAGTGCAAGCCGTGAGTGAGCAGGAACGACTGGGACTGCGAGCCTGGCGTCAGCGTGCGTGCTGTGCCATACGCATTCCCACACCTAGCGGGAACAACAAAAAAGCAGGATGTACAGCAGGACGTGAGACCAGCTGGTACGCTGGTATCTGTGGCTTTATGAGATATATTTCTGCGCCAGTTTCAGTGCACAGACTTGTGTTGCTGCAGGGAGGTGTACGCATCAATGCCTGCGCAGACATCCTGCTGTTTGTGAGCAGCAGCGCCTCACCCGGCGCCAGTTACGTGTGCAAGCATGCACAGCACTGCTGGAATCAACTGCCAACACACACTGTGCGGCACATAGAGGATCCGTTTACTGGTCCTGCAGCCAACGACAGCGCCTCACCATGTCACTCTCGCCAGTGGCATGTTGTTGATGTTGGTACTCGGCTTGCCACTGTACGTGAACTCATACATCGCTGCGCCATCCGACCTGTTTGCAGTACTGTAGAAGTACGGCACACCATCCCTGACTTGCAGCGCAAGGCCCCCTGAGCTCCAAGATGTGCGCGTGCCACACTCTGGGATCACTGCAGGGATAGCAAACGCTCCTAGGTATGTGAAGTCCTCCATTTTTAGCACTGCACGGTTTTCGCCGGGTACTGGGGATGGCGGAGGCGGCAGAGTGCCTGGTAGCGCTGTGGTGAAGTCTGTACTGGCTCCATACCTGGCATCTGCATGCAAATGACGGCAGCAGGTATGAGCCGCAGCCGGTGGACGTGCGGCAAGAGATTCTGAACGTGGGGCCCAAGCTGCAGAACCCGGCAGCTGATGCAAAGCACGCAAAGAACGTCACCCTTGTTTGATTGTATTACGGACTGTTCACCGTCCAAGGGTGCATGTTGCTACTAGCTGCACTTGCATGAGCTGCTAGCTTGGGCAGCTCTGGCTGCCCATGGAGGACACCTAAGCGCAGAACAGCTGCTGCTTGAACAGCCACCGAGACTCACTGTTTGCCAGGATGGTCCCTCCGATCTCTTTGACAAAGAGGCAAACAGTCGGGAACACATCACAGTTGAAGCCTCCTATGGGGCCCCTCTTCTGGCCCGCGGCAACCAAGAACTGTGCATCTTCAAGCGTTAGGTCCGGTCCACGCAAGCGCAGCAGCACTCCAAGGCCAGCCAGAGTCTGATTGCCAACCTGCATGGACAGCAGCATGCAGCGTGCTGTCAGCTGCTACATGCACAGTCATTAACTGCCGGTGTGGAGCAGCAGCTGTTTGAGGTATCTGCTAGGTAGTAATGTAAAGCACTGCGCCAGGGGCAACTACTACTACTGTATGTTGTCAGCTCGCGCTAGCCCAGATGCTGTAGAGCACATGCTGAGCTTACAAAAAGCATACGACCACTGCCGCGACATGCCAAGCTGCTTACCCTCTGTGTAAGGCATGACGAGTTAGCGGCTGCACCTTGTACTCCAGTTCTGGCAGTCCTGGCAACTACTACATTTGGCAGGCGTTCCACATCCTTGCGTGCACATTCAGCGAAGGTGACCCCAATGTCTGTGGGATACCCTGCTGCGTTGCATGGGCCGTTGATCGTCAATTGAATAGACAGAAACTGAGACAGCCAACTGGCTTGTGACAGCTGGCGCCGCTGTGCAGCTGCTGACTGGGTGAGGCAGCTGCAGATGGTGCATAGCAGCAGCACAGTGGCTGCCGCCATCCACGGATTAACCTTGTACATGCCTTACACTCCAATGCAGTGCAATACCTGCACGCAGTAACGCACGGTGGTGGGTCAAACAGCAACCAGGCTTGTGTGAGCTGTCCTAAGCAGCAGCGCCAAAATGCATGCTGCTGCCAGACCACTGACTAACAGCATGCAGGTGTTGCATGCAGCAGCACGGTGTCACACCCCTGCGCAGGCTGCGTGCGCCGATCAGCACAATACAAGCACTTTATAAAGGCGAGACAGAAGAAGCTGCTCACCAGAGCGGCTAGGCCCAGCTGTTCGCTAGCTGGCTTCTTCAGCAGCAGCTGGTTGGTCTCGATGAGCACGTGGTGCTACGGTGCAGGACGCAATCAGCAACGATTCAAGGATTTGATAAGATACCTGCTTGCTATATGGATGCTACGCAACGGGCGAGCGGTTAAAGACCTCTTCACGGGCTATTCGTGTGCGTGTGGCTGAGCTTTACAAGTCAAGTGGTTAGTAAAGTTACAAGTGTATTGTAACTGTTGCGATCCAGCAGGTGTTGTGCACGGTAAGGAGCAGACAAGCTGGGTTACGTGCTGGTAACATTTGACCTGCCGCGCGATATGTATCCCCATATCGACAAGCTGAGAAAGTGATATATGCTACATTACCAGCTTTAATTGCTATGACGCGATGACTTGAGCGCCGGACCAACACGTAGAGAAGGCTGAGAATTCACTCGGGAGAAAACTCACACCAAGCCTGAGACTGCCAGATATCCTTGAAAGCACCGGATATATCCCTTCTATGAGGTTTTTGGTGCTGGAGCCTCAACGCGTTCGAGTAGTAATCCTCTGATCCTCAGCATGAAGTTCACCACGCCTCCAGCGGCTTTCGTGGCACAAGTTCTTGTTTCCGCCTGCCTCTTACCAAGTCTTTCGAAGACGTCAGTTCGACAGCGGTGTGCAATCGGCCGGGCACCAGACAATGCTGCCAACAGGGCAACCCACAGGCGGCCTCTGCGGCACAGGGAAGAGCTGGGCACTGGCATGTGCAGCTCAGCAGCAGTGCTGCGCCTCAGCATGCATGGCATATGCTCAGCTGCTGCCTCTCAGGCCTGCCCAGATTTTACTAAATCACAGCCAGTGATTGCTGTTATGCCACGTCGTGCCGCTTGTTTACCATACTTGGCGTCTAAATGCAAACGCAGCACTGCTGAGTGGCATGGCAATCCCCCGGTGAACCCACTTGCCATGCGCACAGCAGGGCCTGCATGAATCGCCATGCTTGCACAATGCAGCTGCACGCAGCGCGTTGCAGCACGCTTGTAGCAGCAACCAAGAAACTTCTTCTCATAATATCAAACGGTGGCAGCAAACACCAAAGCACACAACCAGGCGGTCTACAGCTACGCGTCCAATCACACTCCTGCAACAACCTTTGGAACCAAGGACTCAGAAATGAATAAAGCAATGGTCAGCATCTCACAGCTGAGGTAGAAGGAATCCCTGCCTTTAAGCAGCTCTCCAAAACTTGATACTTAGTGTTGCCCTGCAACATCATAGATGTTGACAAGGCCTCCTGTTTACTGCTGCGGTCCCGCACAAGCTGACAGAACTGTTGTCTGACACAGCTACTACTCTGAACTTCACACTTTGAAAGCGAGAGTCATTCAGTGCGCCCGTGGCACAAATCATTTGGTTGTCAGACAGCAGCAACCCCAAGATCAATGGCAGACTCCTGCATAATCTCCACGTGGACAATATGTCCAGGGCAACAAACTGAGCGCACGCACTGCTGTGCTGTCCCTACGACTGCAATAAGCAGGGAACACAGCACCTCTGCTGCCACCCTGCTGCTACTTCGCCTGCACTCAATCCTAGTGGTAGTAGTGCTGCTGCTGTGAGTGTTGCTGGTGCTGCTGCTGGCCATAACCATACGGAGCACCCAGCATGCCGTTGACAGCGCCTAGGCTGCCAGGCATTACGCTGCTGTTGCTACGCTCCGCGTGTGTGCTGCCAACCCCAATGTTCATGCCAGCGCCCACGCCGAACCGCCCTGCAACACCACCGTAGGCACCCATGCCGCCAGAACCCATCATCATGCCTGCTGCTGCAGCAGTTGCAGCAGCTGCTGCACCTGGCGCTCCCATCGCACTGGGCCCCTTGACATGATAGCCACCAAAACTGCCAGGCATCATTGGGCCCCCAAGCATGCCAGCCCCTGGCCCGTTATGCAGGCCAGCCAGTGCATCATCCAAGTTGCTAAGCGATGACGCCAGGCTGCTGCGCGTGCTCACCAAGTTGCCAGGGCTGCCAGCTGCGCCATAACCAGATGCCGCACACTGCATGCTGCGACCGCTGGCATCTTCCCAGCTGTTCCTGACCTTGCTAGCTGGTAGTGAGCTGCCCAGGCCGGACAGCCCTGCAGCTGTGCAGCCTGCTTGTGAGCCCCACTTGCTGCCACCAGCTGGCGGCTTGCTAGAGCCCATGTGCTGCTGTTGCTGCTGCTGCTGGTAAAGGCTGCCAGGACCACTCACATTGCTGCTGCCCCATCCGCCACCTGCACTGCCGTACAGGCCAGCTCCCGCCGCAGCGGACTGGCCAGCTGTTGCAGCAGCATCCCTGGCTGCATCACGCCACAGCGGGTTGTTGCCATTCACTGCCGGCAGCGAAAAGCCCTGGCCGTGCTGCTGTGCCTGCTGGTGGTGGTGGTGGTGCTGTGGGCTGTGCTTCTTGGCTGCTCTCATGCCTGCTGCCTGCTGCATTGCTGCTTCGCTGGCGCCTGGCCCACTGCCCATGAACTCAGCCAGCATGCCGTTGCTGCTCTGCAGCACACCTGCCTGCCTTGCTGGAGACTGCGGCCTGCTGGGCAGTGCGCCAGGTGGCGACACGCCGTCAATGTCCATCCTGCTGCAGGAGGGCGGCGTGCCTGCATGCTGCTGCGACTGCGCTGCTGCTGCGTGCATCTCATCTATGTCTCGTCTGCCTCCACCCCGCAGGCTGGTGCCACCCATGCAGCTGCCTGAAGCCAGGCGCTTCCTCCTCCTTGCTGTGAGGGCGCCGTCTGCATCTGTCATCTCCTGGTCTGCACCAGGGTCTGTGGCAGCTGCAGCTGCAGCGGCCACTGCCGCAGCGCTGTAGGAAGAAGACATGCCTGAACTAGCACCTGCTGCGGCAGTAGCAGCTGCCACTGCTGCCCCTTTGGACCTTGTGTTGGCTGCTGGGCCGGATGACGCCGCCGCCGCTGCTGCTGCCGCTGCCCTGCTTGTCCTGGGTGTGACTTCTAGCTGCAGCTGACTGCCAATGCTGCTGGTCCTGCTGCTCTTGCCCGTGTTGGCTGCAGCTCCCAGCTGCAGGCGTGGCACACCTGCCCCTGCTGTTCCTGCTGCCTTGCCTGCTGGCGCCTTCTTGGCACCTGCTTTCTTGGCCGCTGCTGGCGCCTGTGAGCGAGGTGTGGTCTGTTTGCTGGCAGCAACTGCCTGATGCTGCTGGTGTTGCTGCTTGGTTGCTGCCACGCTTGGCACGAGCATGTCGGGATGCGGCAAAGACAGCCGTGGTGTCACCTGCTGCTGTGGCTGCTGCTGCTGGAACGGCACGAAGCTCCCTGGCCCTTGCATGCTGACCTTGGGTGCTTGCTGCTGCTGCTGTTGTGGCTGCTGGTACTGGCTGCTGAGGCTGGCTGCTTGCAGCTTCTGGCTTGGCTGCGGTGGCAGCTGCGGCTGTTGCTGCTGGCGCTGCAGGAGGCTGCTAGTGCTGACGGCTGGTGGCAATGACAGTGGGCTACACAATTCAGCACTACCGGGCTTAGGGACTGCAGCAGCCATCGCCAGGTCGTTGAGCTGTGTAGCAGTGGATGCACTGCTCTGCAAGCTGCTGGCTGCTGGTAGCACTGGCTGTAGCTGAGGCTGCTGCAGCTGCTGCCGGTGCTGGGTGTCCTTGGAGGCCAGGCCTGCTAGGTAGGGATGGGCCAGGGCTTGCTCACAGGTCAGGCGCTTGGCCGGGTCCATCGTGAGTGTGGCCCTGCACAGCAATGAGCAGGCATACACAGTGAGCTGTGAATCCAAGCGCTGCAGAGACGCAGCAGGCACGGCATGCGGGGAGTGGGCTTCAGGTTGTGATCTTGCACACAGCCCAGCAGCCCTGGGTCAATCCAGCCGAGCTGCAAGAACAGCGCATGCTTGCATGGTAGCTGTTTGGCATGCGAGGTCAGCTGCTGCTGCAGGACTGTCAAGTGCCACTCACTTGATGAAGTCCATGGCATCAGGCGCCATAATGCTGCGGTACTTGGCCTCCAGTGTGCTGGGCCGGCTCATGTCAGGGAACTTGAGGCCAGCAAACCTGCTGTTCTTCAGGAACAGGATGTCATGCTGGCGGCACAGCGGACCTGCAGACACAACCGCATGGAAGCATGTCACTTGTCGACCATCTCACAAGCACGATATGCAACTGCAACATGGGCAAGATGATGCCGTAACAGTTCACAGAGTGACCAGTCAAGCACTCCACGTGCATGCATAGATCCTGCACACACCCATTTGCGGGTCATCTGGGAACCCTCTAACACCGGCTGCAATGTCATGAGGATGTGGACATGATCCCATGCGGGCTGCCGCAGTCACTCACCCAGCATCTTCTGTACTATGTAGAGCTGGTCGATGTCGCTGTCGCCAGGGAACAGTGGCTGGCCATCGCTCAGCTCCCCCATGATGCACCTGTAGCAGCACAGTGCATGTGCGCACTGATTTGACGTACCCAACAAACACACCAGAGGGCCAACCCCCACCTCCCGGATGCGCTATGTTTGTTGCGCACGCCATAAGCCTTGAGGTGGTACCTCAACAGCAGTTGACACAGGTGATTGTTGCATGAACTGAGTACGTGCCAAGAGCTTATGCTGGCATAGTCGTCCCTGCAAGCGCCGCTGTACGCAGGCTCACCCTATGGCCCAGATGTCCACCTCCTTGCCGTAGTGCGAGCTGCACAGCAGCAGCTCTGGTGCGCGGTACCAGCGCGTGCTGACATAGTCGGTGATGCTGGCATCGCCCACATTGGCAGGCAGCTGGCGTGCAAAGCCAAAGTCACACAGCTTGAGCTGGCCAACAGGTGAGCCTGGGGGGCCTGCATGAAGGTAGGCCACATGCATCATCAGACCATGCAATAGTCGCCTGCTCTGTCACGCGCATCCAGCGCCTTCAGGCTAGCTGCCATCTAGACAAGCAGGGTCTGGTCATACACGTGCGACAACTGATAGCTCTGAAGAAGAGGCAGGGATTGTTACCTGGGCTGATAAGCAGGTTCTCTGGCTTGATGTCCCTGTGCACTGTGTTGTGCTGGTGGCACCAATTGACGGCCTGGACCAGCTGGTAGATGTACTGGCGCACCTGCACAGCACAGGTGATTGAATGGTCAGCAAACATGAAGCATGCCCTGCTATTTGATCCTGCGCCTTTGCGAATGCATGTCAGGCGTGCGCTCATCCAATGTGCCTCTGTGTGCAGCAAAGCACGACAGGACACACTTATCCTACTGCAGGGGCCTTACAACTGCTGCACTCAAAGGAACCAACCTCTTCTGGCTCCAGGCCCCTCCGTCTTGACTCCAGCACCTCCAGCAGCGTGTTCTCCACGAACTCAAACACCAGGTTCTGCACGAACAACAGCAGCAGACAACTGAAGTCAGAAGTCAAAAAGGCTTGTCAGGGTATGCAGGCTGCATGCACGGGGCAGTGCAGCAGTTGCTGGGAATGACTGCAGTTGTGCGAGGTGGTCAACAACAGCACAGCAATGGTGCTGTAATGCTGCCAACACAAACAACACAGTGCACGGATGCTGTTGCTGCTCCAGGCAAAGGACTCCTCAGCCAAATGCGCGCCGCACATGCATGTGCAGCACTGGCAAGTGCTGGCTCCACCGCTGCAGACGCACCAGCTTGTTCTTGCGCTTGAATGCTTCCTTGAGCTCCACAATGTTACTCTGCTTGAGCATGCGCAACATCTTGACCTCTCGCATCGTGGTCTTTCTGACGATCTCATCCTCTGCAGTAGCACATGCAGTGACAGAGAGTCAAACACAGAAGAAGAAGACTGGCATCATCTGCATGGCGCAGACGCTGCTGGGCATCGCTGCAAAACGTACATACGGACACATCATGCCTCTTAAAGGGCTGCACGGCCGTGTCTAAGGTCCTACTGTCAGCTGTGACTAAGTTTTCAGCTCGACACTGTCCTGCCTATTGCTGGACTGGAAGTGCAGCCAGCGCCGGGTGCAACGTGCTTATTCCCCTACCATCAGACTCCTTAAACTTCTTTATCGCCACGATTTCCCCGTTCTCCTTGTTCTTGCACTTGAGCACCACCCCATACGCCCCCTCGCCCACTACTGAGAGGACTTCGTACTTATTCATTCCTGACAATACTATCTAAGAGTTTTGCAGGTGCTTCATCGCCAACACACTTGCGCTCCCTGATGAGTCTACTTTCTGGCACCCGCTGAGAGCAGTCGATGCATTTGTGCGCATATTCAATACAAACAAGTGCTGGACAGCTTGAACAAACAATATGTAGTGACAGCTAGATATACGTGGGCAGCGTGACAGACGCGGTCAGAGCATGTCTTGAAACAAGGACATTACGCAGACTCAAAACCCGGAGGTCGCCCACGCATTTGAGCCGAATTTCGAAGCAAATGTTTCAAAAGACAGTCCTAAGCGTACCTTGATGCGGTGCTTCGGTCAAGAGCTGCCCAGTGTCACCCAACACATACTCTGGTTCAAATTGTGCAGGCATCGCTGATCGGCACCGGCCTCAGCATGTCCCAATCAACAACCGATTTGATAACAAAGGATCATGCAACAGTGCTCTGTGGGTATCGACTGGTGCTGTCCAAAGTTTGACCGCGCTGTCGCTTCTACACCCATGGATGCTGGCCAGCACAATTTCTCAATGTCGCGCACCTTTTGCGCGCAATGCTGCTGCCCGTTGATGCTGTGCACAGACCTGTCATCTGCGCAGCAGCCCAAGCTGCACCAGTCGTGCATACAGCTGGTCGGGAGCAGAGTGCTCTGCGGACCCGGCCGGGTCAGGGGTTGGCGCGTGTTGCTGCTGCTGGTCCTGCTGCTGGCTGCTCTTCTCGTTTGCCATTTCAGCATCTGCTGCTGCAGTGCTCTCATCATCGCCCAGCACTGCATTGAGGGCGCACTGCTGTTGCTGCTGCAAAGCCTGCAGAACCTGCGCACAGGCAGCATCACAGGGCAGGAAACCAGAGATGTATGGCGGCTAGACAGAGGCACCCATGCCAGACGTGCTGCAGCCTTGTTGGATTGCTGCAGCCTTATTGAAGAGCTGGGCTGCACACCTGCAACCAAATGCGTCCAAGCTCAGTGCCCCCGCGGGCTCCAAGCACGTGCAATGGAGTGCCTGCTTGCACCCTTGTTGGCAACAGTGTCTGGCTTGTGCGCATCGCTGCTGCCTGTGTCCACCCCTCAACAGCCAGCCTGCATGCAGTCAAATGAACAACCTGCCCTTGCGTAAGCCCTGCGCACCTGCTTATGAAAGGGCACCATCTCCTCAGGTGTCAAGTAGTGCTGCACCACTGTGCTGGGCTTGAAGATGGGTATGCCCCTGTAGGGCCGCACCCGCTCATCATGCACAGGTGTTATGGGGCCTGCTGGTAGCACACAGAAGTCTTTGCCGCACAGATGGATGCCAAAGGGCGGGTCCTGCAAAGGCACACGCATAGCCAGCGAGGCAGCCAGGTCTTGAGAACCTGGCAGGCTCTTGCGCCTGCAAGAAACACATTTTGCCAGCAACACCCCTGCTTCACGCAGTTGGTCTCAAGCAGCCCAAACACCTCCCTTCATGGCCAGGCCTTCAATGTCCATGCATCTGCCCTCAGTCATGCACGCTGTTGGTGTCCTAGAGTACATCTATATAGCTGCAGGGGATGCAGCCAGCTCACCAGCAGTCTGTAGTCTGGCAGTGGCTGTCGCAGCAGTGCTTGTGCCAGGTCTCGTGACAGCACAAAGCCACAGCCAGACGAAAAGGGAGGATAGTAGTCCAGCGCGTACTGCAAGCAACACGGCACAAGCGCATCCCCCAGGGGGCAGGATTCACGACACAGCCAGTGAGTTGGAGTGCCGCTCTTGCAACGCTGATTCTAGTACACTGCTACTTGACAGCAGCTCCAACGCAAGGAGCAGCAATCTATCTGAGGCATGCTGGTGGATGCTGCCTGTCCTGGCATGTGTGCCACCCCATCATCAGCAGTACTACCAGCTCACCTGTTCAGCGGGCATGTGGGACTTGTTGTGAGGGTTCCTTATGGGCTGTGTGACGCGGTTGCCTGTGCCATCCCAGATGTAGCCCCAGTAGAACTGCTCCCGTGGGTTGCTGCTCTGCATGGCGCCAAAAATGTAGCGCAAGACAACATCAGTTGACTGCAGGCTGGGCTGGCTGCATGTGTTGCATGTGATTATATGAAAAATCATTGCTTGTTCAAATGCAGATGCAGGCAAGTAGCGTGGATCCCTTGCAATGCTGAATTCAGGCCAACTTTGCACAGCAAGTGCGGTCTGGTGTGCCACTGCTGTGCAGTCCTGCAAGCATGCCAAGCTACCAGCAGACACTTCAAGTGGAGGAAGTTCCTCACCAGCAGCTGCAGCAACAGGTCCAGCCTCACATACGAGTCGTCGTCAGCATGCATGTAGAAATCATACTGGTAGCGCTCCTCCAGCACCTCCAGGCTGATGAGCGCCTGCAGTGCACACACCGTGTGCTTGTTTGGCATTTGAGGCATGATAACATCAGCCACTGCCGCTGGCAACTGGGGCACAGCTTAGTAACTGTCGCAAGCTGTCCGCACCTTTCGCCACAAGTTGTGGTAACCTTCTGCTGCATCCAGCAGCAGGAGGTCTCCATGTTCTGCCTGCACACAGCAGGCGCAAACATCAGCAAGCAAGTTGCTGCGCTCAGCCTGACCAAGCTGTGCCGGTAGACCGGCACCTGCTCAGCTGCCAACGCCTCTGTGTTGTCTGCTGACACAACAAACAAGATCTCAATGCTGTTTTGCTGGCTTGGTGTCAGCCAAGGGTTTTTCGAAGCCTTGAATGTGAACCAGCTGCAGCAGCAGTAGCCCAGTTGGCAGCAGGAACAGCAGCAGCAGCAACAGCGGCGTGCGATTACGTACAGGATCACGCACATAAGATAATGATTTCTAATTAATTCACAAAATCCCTTCACCTGCGTCGGAGAGCTCTCCGTCGCCTGGTGTTGCCCCTAGCCGAGGAAACACACACAACCAGAAGACGTTCAGCCATTCCTGCGTGTATGCTGGTGTGCGAGCCTGATCAACGCTGTAGATGGCTGTAGGTTGATGAAAGAACAGCACTGACACGCCGATCACGTCTGCTTCGCGAACAGCAGCACACAGATGATACTTTGGCTGGCAGGTGGTCAAACAGCAGATGTGCACGTTACAAGTCCCTGTCCAGCAGGCAACAAGTGACCAGTAGGCGGCTTGCACGTACCAGCAATCAACTCAGGCCAGACAACAGCTCCACCAACACCTCACACACACTAGGGTTCAGAGACCCAGGTCTCCACTGTTAATCCATTCAAATCGCAAAATGGTGAGGTGCATGGTCATGCGCCAGCGTGAATGCTGAATGGTCATGCGCCTACGAATCCTTCCAATAGAACGGGACATTGAATGGCACCAAGCCTAGTTTTTCTGACGTTGCTGAACTGCTGCATGCACAGGAATCACATACAACCAATCTAAACCCACAAGTTGTATTGCAGTTCAAGCCAACCAACAAAGGAAGCACACCACAGCAGTGCAGCAGTGATCACAGGGCGACCTGGGCTGCGCACCACATGGTGCCCATGCTGAGCAGCCCATCAGCCCAGCAGACCCAAACCAGCTGTGAAAATCATACCAGGTGAAAGCCTGCCTGGTGCCACACAACTAATGTTGCAGACTATGGCCGAGTTAGGCAGCTCTTGCAGTCTATGCAAGCTGCACTCCACGGCTACAAACCTGCAACCAGCCGGACTGGTAGCCGCGTCCAGCCAGCCTACACGACCGCCTGCCTTGCTAGCCCCGCCCATGGCCCTTGCGAAAAGGCGACACAGTCGCCTTCCAGATCAACAGCTGGCGCCACAACCAACACAGCGCATCTGCTCGCCAGAGAGGGTGATGGCTGCTGCGCTACTCAATCATCGTCCAGTCCTTCCAGCTCAGGGTTCTCTAGCGCGTCTACTGTGACCCTGTCCAGGTCATCAAAGTAGGGGTGCTTCAGCGCCTCCTTGGCCTGCAGCATGCAGCACGGCAGCAGCAGGCAGCAAGTGTCTCAGCAACAGATCTCAGGCCCCCCACATGACAGCAGGCATGTGGGTGTGCAGCATACATCATGATGGAGCGATCGTGTGCCCCAGACAGCAACAATCTTGCAGCATGACCTCTGCGCATCTGTGCTGCCGCTGCTGACGGTGCTGCCGCTGCTGCGGTGAGATGTGCTGACGCTGCTGACGGTGAGACGTGCTGGCAACACTCACCGAGATGCGGCGTGCTGGGTCATACTGCAGCATGGCGCGCAGCAGCTCAAGGCCAGACTCCTCCAGCGTAGGGAACACGCGCGACAGGTCCTGCGGACGCCACTGAGGGTACTCGTGCCTACAGCACACACAGCAGTATGCGGCACAGCAAGGTTCGATGGCATTGCTGCGAAAATGGTAACATCTTCCTGGCAGTACCAAGCGCCACACATTCCAGCTACCCTGCGTGCTCCGCAGCAAAGCGCTGCCCCTGTTCTGCAGTGCGGTCCTGCGGCTCTGCTGCGCTTGATCATCAAGGTGCGCTGCTGCAGGATGCGGTTGACATGCATGACACCAACACCTGCCACTCTGGCCGTACCGCTAGGACGCTGATGCTCACCAGTCCCTGAGTCTGCTGACGCCTGGCCACACGCCCTCGTTAGGTGTGCCCAACAGCTTGAAGATGTGCAGCAGCTGCTGCCACTCTGAGTCACCAGGGAACAGCGGTTGCTGCAGCGGAATAGATACACAACAACATAACAAACATGCTGTCAGTAGAAGTTGCCACATGCATTTGTGCAGGCAACCTGGTGGTCCTGCACACACGCTGCGCGGCAGCAGCACTCCACCCCTTGATTGATTGTGGTGCTGTGCATGTCCTGCAGGAACAGGGCAGGTGGCTGTTGATCGCAAAGAGCTCGTGCCTGCACGTCCATTACTCCCCGCTGTTTCTCAGCGCTCACCTTGCGCACCAGCTCCGCAAAGATGCAGCCCACGCTCCACATGTCCACGGGTGTGGCGTAGTGAGTCGTGCCCAGCAGCACCTCAGGCGCGCGGTACCACAGCGTCACGATCTGCAGCACCGAACAGTACACAGATTTCGGCAATCAGAGTCACACCACCACAGCCACAACAGGCATGCAGCATTGGTCAACCAGTTGCCACTGCAGCCTAGCACACAAGCTGCTGGTTTTGCACAATACCTGCAAAGCGGTGTTGGCTGCCCGCTGCAACGCAAAGCAAAATCATGCATCGTGCAGGGAACACGCTGCTGTAAGCGTGCACATGTATCATGCATGCTGTGAACGCACCTCGTGTGTGTAGCTCTTGACTGGTATGCTGAAGGCGCGGCCCAGACCCAGGTCAGCAATCTTGAGTGTCATGGTCTGGTCATCCACCAGCAGGTTCTGTGGCTTCAGATCACGGTGCATCACGCCGTGCTTGTGGCAGTGTGCTAGGCCCTTGATCAGCTGGTACAGCATGCTCTGCATTGCATGAAAGGTGCACAGACATCACAGATGTGCGGATATGTGAAGGTGCCTGGCAGCACCTACAGAGCAGCAGTTGATCATACAAGTATAGTGCGCTTTAGTTGATCATGCTGACTGGTGCTGGTGACATGAGCAGAGGAGGCTGAGTGATGCTAGAGCAAAACCATTGTGGCACACAAGGGTTTGTCCGACATTACTGCCCTATCTGTACCGTACCTTGATTGTGGTCTTGGGCAGAGGGAAGTTTGGGCCCTTGCCATTCCTGTCCATGTACTTCTTGAGGTCTGTGGTGAGGTACTCAAACACCTGCAGGTGGGTTGTGGATCATCAGCACAAGCAACCACTTGGGTTAAATGACGGTTCCGCTGCTTGCCACAAGCCGTCTGCTGCTGCGCATCACGAGCATGTATAACAGGCTGCACTGTGTGCAGCTGCGAAGCAGATTGCAGCTCGATGGCTGGCAGCCTGTGAACACTGTGCTGCTCATTGCTGCAGCTGCTTACCAGGTAGAGGCAGGGCTTGTCGTTCTCCTCCACGTGCTCCACGCACAGCAGCCTGCAGGAACAGTGATTATTCAGCTGCTGCCGGTGTACGAGCATACAGCACAACTGCGCCACCAGCATGTGTAACTCGCCACTGCCTGCTGTCCTGCCCAACGCTGCTGTAGACCTGCTCACTTGACGATGTGGTTGCTTTCACTGAGCATCTTCAGCAGCGAGACTTCCCGCAGCGTGGTGGATGGTACACCCTCCTCCTCCATCTGCATGCAGGGGCGGTGCCAGCAGAAAAGGTCAAGGTGCTGCTGCTGCTGGTCTCACACCAAGCAAGCACCAACGACGCTCGCTAGACGGCAGCAATCGCACCTCCAAACGCGTCTTCTTCAAAGCGACCAACGTGCCATTGGTCTTGTCGCGTGCTTTGTACACCTTGCCATAGGTACCCTCCCCAATCTTCTCTAGTTTCTCGTAGTTCTCCATGCTGCCGCTGCTCAGAGCCAGCAGCGCCTCGACGAGGTGTCAGGAGAATAAACTAACTTCTTAGTGCTGGCCCCGGTTGCCCGTGTGAGGTGCTGCAGGCTGTGCAAGCGGACAGCTGCGGTCTGCTGCTGGTATGTATGGCGTTTTTCTGCGCCTGTTCCAGTCGACCAGGTGTTCAAAGCTTCTTTGGCTCAACGAAATTCACACAAGATGCAGAATGGCTTGAAGACTGCTTCGCGTTCAAACGGCTGGCCCCTCTGAAGACGTCGGCAGGCTTATGAACGTCGAACAAAACTAAAAGAAGACATGCATAACACCATCAGTGATGGTTGCTTTGGCTTTACAGTCAGCGTGTTGTTCTGGTTTGAACTTCTGTCATTGACGCTTGACATGCTCAACCTGCCGTTCATTCGCGAAACGCAGGGATGCATTGATGCCTATCATATTTGAGTGTTTTTGAATGATGTTGCTGCCATGCGTCTGGCAGGTAGACTCCACACCTCGCACATACACCAGGTACAGGCCTGTACGTTCAAGTTCAGCTGTGTATGCAGTTCCGGCACCTCTGCCATCGACTCGGCTGCAGTCGCAGATGTGTTTACCACGTAGGTTATGAATCCTGGTGGCAGCGGCGTGGTGCTGGCCATGCTGACAGCCCACGGCCATACCATTTGGCCATCACAGCCTGCACTTTTGGTGGATTAATCCACTGCAATAATGCAGTCCACACTGCAGCATGTTGCCATTGGCAGGGACCAGCTGCATGGGTGCAATGAAGAGCCAAGGCCAGCAGAGCCTGTGTTGGCTCACTGGTGGCAGCAACTTCAATCAAAAACAAGTGCAGAGCGCTGGCTGGAGATCCACGAGCCTTGCATTCAATGAGTGTCATTGCACTGAGAGCATTGCATTGAATTGCAGCTGGTTTCATCCTGCAAGCCAGCCTGACACCCATGTGATGGCGACCAGGCTAGATGCAGGGCCAGCATGATGCCTATGCCTCCAATCTTCAGAACAGCCAGTAAGTTTAAGGTGTCGAAGCATATTCAAAGCAAATGAGCGTGAATCTGCCGCAGCATGGCGACCAACATCTGCATGCTCACGGAAATACAGCAAGGTAGACATGCATTGGCCTCAGCTGCCTGTAAGAACTGAGATGAATGGATATACATTAATGCTGGAATGAACATGCACCGAACGCCTTGTGCGAAGGAACCATCAGTAACAAAACCCTCTTCCGCTGTCGAGATCTCAGCACTATTCTTCTTTACGGCCCTTCTCCGTAACGCAAGCGTCCACCCTTCAGCCTTCCAAGCACTCACGATTCCGTTGCGCTTCTCCGCACACTCAACACAGCACAATGGCAGTCTCCATGAGGTACAGCAAATTTTCGCTGGGATTTCGACTTTCCGGCCCCGATCTTGGTGTATACTGACAGGAAGCTTGGTTGTTTTACAGGACCAGCGTGGCAGCTCGCTCTGCAACCCGCGCAGGTGAGGCAAGGGCTGCTCGACGTGCCGCAGTGTTCATCTCGTGCGTTCGTCTATCTGACCCAGTTTCTTGTCTGCTTGCAGCTCGCCCCTCCAGGTGATCATTATGGAGCTATGGTTTCGCTCGCTACCAGCGCCAATCCAGGTTCAGCTGAGTGGGCAGCAGTAGCAGTGCAGTTGGGCAGTATGTGACAGGACCTTTGTTTGTTTTGCAGGACCGCTGTGGTGGTGCGCGCTGAGGCCCGCCGTGAGGTGCGTGGCGAGCAGAATGCAGCCAATGGCAGACCAGCTGCAAGCAGCAATGGCTGCTTTGTGCCGGATCTGGCAGCATCAACAGCAGCGCGCGACAGGGTGTCCCAACTTGCTGCTGCAATGGACTGCTGCAATGGAGCCGCTGTGAACCAAAGCAGAGTTGTCTGCATGTTGTTGAACTGTCAGCAGTCTCACCATCCTGTCTCAGTCCTGGCATTGTCATAACCCGTCTGTTGCTGCTTTGAGAATGCAAGGACTGAGGCAGGATGGCTTGTAGCTTCACAGCCATTGCCCCAGAACGCGAGTTTCCACCCAGCAGAGCAGCAGTTGTAGCAGCGGCACATGTGCAATCGACTCCCCCATCCTGGTCAGAATGTCAGCCTCACTCCACACCAGCTTGCCCGCCTAACAACCTCTGCTCCATTTCCTTGCACGCTTGTTACATGCTCTGTCCTGCTCCCTCCAGGTGCTGGCTGGCTTTGTTGCCGCCGGTGCTGCTCTGCTGAGCGCCAGCCAGGCTCAGGCCGTGACCCCTGTGGACCTTTTCGATGACCGAAAGGCCCGCAACACCGGCTTCGACCTCATCTATGAGGCTCGTGACCTGGACATCCCCCAGGCTGCTCGCGATGGCATGACCCAGGCACGCGCCGACATTGAGGCCACCAAGAAGCGCATCAAGGAGAGCGAGGCACGCATCGACAACTCAGTTGCAGCCAGCATTGAGAAGGCATACTGGTGAGCTCAGGCTGCTTTAGGCTGCTCGAGTGCTCAGCAATGTGTTGCGTAAACATCGAACTGGAAGGCTTGTGGGATCTTGGCCGTTAGGAAAGGGCTGCTGGAGCAATTGGGTCTGATGCCGCAGCGCGGTTTGGTATTAGTTTCTGCGTTGTGTTGTTGGGAGGTGGTATGTGTGAGCTGCGGCTGTGTGGTGACGAACAGCATGTCAAGCCTCGACAGGGTGACGGGACGTCTGCTGCAGTTGTGAAGCTCACATGTTGCTGGGGCTTCAAGGGCTCCGCAGCTAGCTACCTGCCACGCGCCTGTGCACTGCTTGCTGCAACATCCTGTTATGCACGTCAAGTCACTTGCCTGGCATGTACAATAAACAGCCTGGCGCAGCCGGATGTTGCAGCAAGCGGTGCAAGCGGTGCAAAAGCAATCAACACATATCATGCCACGAGTACTGTGCTTCCCTTGTTTTTCTGAGCCTTGCTCACCCACTGTCATGCCTGCAACACCTTGCAGGACATGTGAGTATTGCATTTTCCTAGTGCATTATCTTTGCTGAAAGAGTATCCTTCAATCCTTCACCATGCAGGACTGAGGCCCGTGAGGAGCTGCGCCGCCAGATGGGCACTCTGCGCTTCGACCTGAACACCCTGGCCACTGCCAAGACCGGCAAGGAGGAGAAGAAGGCAGCCCTGGCCCTGCGCAAGGAGTTCATCCGCTCCGTGAGTGGCACGCCTGGCTGCACCGCAACAGCTGCTCATTGTCAGTGTATCGTACAGATTGCTGCAGCACTGCCACCGCAAGAGCTGCTGGCTAAGAACTGATTAGCTTTGGACCATGTAGATTGCTGCAGCACTGCAAGCTAGCAAGGAAAACTATGCAGCAGCTGACATATGGACAGTTGGATGTTCAGGCTCCAGGGAGTCAGAGCCTGCGCATTCAACTGTCTGCATGCCAGCTGCTGCACCTAGCTGGAATATGAGTCGGCACACACACAAGAGTAGTGCTGCAGTCCCAGCAGTTGAGGATGCATTGCTCTGCATGGCTTGGGTGAGTTTGTGCGATGCACGTAGCCCGAGAGCTGCAGATGCCAGGCCATGCGGACAAGCAATGCATGTGAGCTTTTTGTTGTCAGGCACAGCGCAACAGCAAACTTTGTCATGCTGCTGCTGCTTCTTTTTACTTCCATCAATGCACTGCTGCTCGCTGTGATGCTGCTGACCTGCTGCCTGGTCATTTGCACGCAATTGTTTGGGATAATGAAGGCAGCTGGCAACCATGGAAGCAAGTATGTGAACATTGCTGCTGCTGCTGCTGCCCATGGTGACCACTTCTCGCGCTGCTGCAGGTTGAGGACCTGGACCTGGCCATGCGCAAGAAGGACAAGGACAGCGCCCTGGCCAAGCTGGCAGTCGCCAAGACCAACCTGGACAGCGTGATCGCCAAGCTGCTGTAAACAGCTTCCCGCCCACAACAGCAACCCCAAATCACGTAGTGTTGTCGTAGCCAGGTGTTGATGGAGCCGGCGGTGTGCTTGGCTGGCTGAAGGCACGGCAGGAGTCTCCGCTTGGCGCAACGGCGGCGCAGCACTCTGCGCCCGGCGCTGTAAAGCTGCTCCTGCTGTTGCTAGTGTGCCGATGGCTGCTCTGCAGCCGTGCACCGCTGTGTATTTTGATGCGGTTTTGCGCGCATGCACGCCCCTTGTGTTGTATATGACGCAGCGCAGACGGCAGCGGCCGCTGCAGCAGAGCTGCGGGGGCTGTTTGTACGCAGCTGCGAGAGTTTTGATGTGCGGCCTTCACAGCCGAGTGCTTAGCTGCTGCTAGGGACAGCAATAGCAGCGTAGCAGTTGGTCTGAGGGAGCCTGCAGGTGCCACCTTGTTGCAGAGATGCATCATGTTGTGTGTTTTCTTGAGATGGACTCGTATGCAGTCCAGTGTAATGGAGCAGAAGTCGTGTCATTGGAGCAATCGTGGCTGCTTTGTGTGCGCTGCCGATCTCCTTATGATCGAGGTGCGAACTTAACAAGCAGGTGCAGTCTGAGCAGCAATGTTGCAGAACTTTACAATGCTGATCACACCTGCCAAGCGGGCTTGCGAATCTGGCTTGCTCAGCGACAGCAGAAAGATAAACTCCGCAGCCTGCCGAATGTATGATCAGGTTTCGTTGTGTTTACAAGATGATACGGTCTGCGACTCGGTCAGCCCTCCGGGGACAAGGGTCATGATCGAACGACTAGATACTGCCAGCTGTCGTGGGTTGTCACCAAACTGCAACGAGGAACGCACAACAATGATATCAAGATTGCTTCTAACGCTGGTATATTAGCCATCCTAAAGAGGTTAGCGTGATGTACATGTTTCGACGCGGCAGCCGGCCGATTGCGTTTGCACGTGCCAATGTTTTGCGGGAGGAGAACGTGGAGAGGAAGCCGTGCCTGTTCACGCCTCAAAATCTCGTTGGTGGTTTTGGTTCATCGCCTGCTCCGAACCAGCATGCGCCAACTCGCTCTCTCAGTGACTGTCGTTTAGCAAGCACGTTGCCCCAGCAGCAGCAGCAGCAGCAGCAGCGCTGCTGTTCACACGCATTGACATGTCAGCCATATAGCCCCTGTGTGCTGTGCTGTCCCATCATGTGTTGGCAGTAATGTTGTGCGACCAATGTTACTGCGTAGGGCGCCCTGATGGACCATAACAATGTATCAGGTGTGCTCCACACTACACTTTGCTCCAAACACAACATGCGCACAACCATACCGTGCAGCACCAAACATACCACACCTTCACCGCATGAGGTGCAACAATGGAATGGCCCCTGGCAGGCACAGCTGCTGCTGCTCAATATCCAACCAGACGGCTGCAACACGCATATGAACAACTCATGTACAAGACATAGCAACAGACAACAACACTTCAGCATCATGCTGTGACAGCAAAGACCTGCTGCACGTGTAAAAGACAATGCACCACCACCAGTGCATGCTGTCCATGCATCTGTTATGTATGTAAGTGAGTTACCGGCATTGGAAGGCAATATGTGTCCTAGCAATCAAACACAGCAGTATTGCTGGTGGTGTATCTAGTGCTCACAGGACAGGGACCAACCATATTCTTTGCAAAGGCTGCAGTAAACTAGCCAACACTGAACATAGCAGTGCACATACATGTACAGACACAATGCTCCTGGACACAACAGCTGTGCCGCTTGTGATTGTGGATTATGTACAGCTCACCCTCACACCAATGCACGATCAGCATGATAGATATTATTGCTAGCATAACCAATGTCATACCTTACGCACCCCTTAATGGGTAACATGATGATGATGATACCGCACAGAGGTTTTTCTGGGGTTAAAACCTCAGAGTGACAGCCCGAGCTGAGCTGCTTGCAGCTTCCTATTTTACCAGGTGTCTGTGGTGGCGTATGCCGCATGAACACACCGTGCAACCCCTCTATCTATCTATCTATCTATCTATCTATCATGATAGATAGGCAATCGTGAGTGTTTGCAGACACATGAAATCCAGATGTCAAATCATAGACGCGGCGCATCAAACAAGACCAGCAGCAGATGAAGGCATCAAGCACTGCAGCAGTGCAGATGCACACACCTGCGATCGACGTCAACACACACCTCACCAATCGCCATCCCTTCAAACCAAACCCACCCTCATCAGCCGTACCTGCTGGACGCACCGCTTATACGGCAACCTGCATGAACTGTACAAACCAGACATCCGTCTCTGCACTGCTCAGCAATATACGCAATCTTTCTGAACACTGGACACCCATAGGGTTGACCGCGTGACAGTCATACGCACGGCCGCGCAACCGCAGAGTGCACCATTGTCTCTGGCAGCTGTTGCTGCTGCTGCGCCACCCAACCCCGCACCACACTCACAACCGCAAACACCAGGGAAACACTACACAATCCTCTCTCACCACAACAATGCAGCCAGCCGGTCACTCTGTCACTCTGCAGCTCAAGCAGCTGCCACCACAGGCTGTGCCAGCCGCTGCAGTTTCAGGGGCAGGCCGTTCTTAGGGATGCGTCCCACGCCCTGCACCCAGTCTGTGTTGTTGTCCACTGTGAAGCTGTAGTGCCGCATCAGTAGTGCCAGCACGCACTTCATCTCAGCCATCGCTAGCCGCTCGCCAAGGCAGAACCTGCATGGAGCAGCATACATGTTATGTAACATGTCATGTAGCAAGGTGGGGGATGCAGGCACCACAGTGCATTAGCCGGGTTGAGGGTGAGCAGGTGAAGGTCCCAGCATCAAGTACATCACACATTAGCAGCTGCGGCACCGCGACTCTCGAGTCGAGAGCCGGCGGCACAACAGCGACTGCCACAGCATCGCCTGCCATACAACGGAGTGGTGCTGCTGAGCAGCTGTATCCATGTACAGCTAAATATACCCCTTCCCAGGCTGCTCCATCTGCATACACATTGCTGGAACTACACTCCCTGCCCACCTTGGCCCGCTGCCGAAAGGCATCTGTGCACCTGGCTGCTTGCCCTCCTCGGTCATCATGCGCGCAGGGTGGAAGCGGGACGGGTCCTGCTCCCCAGCCTGGCCCATCCAGCGCTCATCGTTGATGGCCAGGTGGTGCAGTGGCAGCAGGATGGGCGTGTCCTGCAGACGGGTGAGGAAGGGGCAAAGAGACAGGCAAGTGAGGCAGTAGATAAGGCAGTGCTAGCCCAGGCAGCATGAGAGGTGTGTCCTGCAAGGGGGCGAGGAAGCAAGTGCGGCAGCAAGGTCGAGTGCAAGGCCAAGCAGCAGGATGGGCGTGTCCTGCAATGCGGCGAGGAAGGGACGAAGAGACAGGCAAGTGCGGCAGTGAGGTCAGTGCCAGCCCAGGCAGCAGACATGCGGCAGTACGGTCAGGCAGTGCTAGCCCAAGCAGCAGGATGGCGTGTCCTGCAAGGGGGTGATGGGACAGGCAAGTGCGGCAGTGAGGCCAGGTGGTGCAGTGGCAGCAGGATGGGCGTGTCCTGCAAGGGGGTTGGGAAACAGGCAGTGCGGCAGTAAGGTCAGGCAGCAGGACGGTGTGTTCTGCAGAGAAGTGAGGAAACAGGCAAGTGCGGCAGTAAAGTCGAGTGCTAGCCCAAGCAGCAGACACGCAGCAGCCTGAGGGAGGATTGCTGCATTCACTGCTCCACATCTGTCAACTTGAAAACTCGTGACAAGACATCGCTACTGTGCTGAACCCCGCAGTGATATGCAGGCACCACTTTGATGTCTTTGCATATTTGTGCGAGCCAGACCTGCTGCTGCTGGGGCCGCACCTTGGGCACCAGGTATCCTCCCATCTCAATGTCCTTTGCTGCAACGCGGAACAGCCCCGCCACGACAGGGTCCAGCCGCAGCGACTCCCTGCAGGCACAGCGCGCATAGATCTCATTAGTGATGCAATTTTAGTGCAATTACAGTATGTGGACAGGCCTGTGCAATCCTAGGGTCAACAGGGACAGCAGTGCCAATGACTTGAAGGCCCCTGCAGGCAGCTGCATGTAATGCCTTGTTCCACATGCTTGTAATCCACAGGCACGCCCCAACAGCACCACTGCATACAGCAGCAGAGACATCTCACTGTGCTTCTGCTGTGCACACAGAAAGCACCTTGTATGAGCACTGTTGACGGTCTCAACCTGGTGATAACTGCTGAAGCTACAGACAGGACAACACGTGCAAACGCACTTGATGACGGGGTCAGCGTATTCCATGTCATCTGCAGCTGTCCAGAAACACGCATAAATGGGTTCACACCTGACGGCGGCATGACTGAAAGCAAGAGGAAGCTTCTTAAGTACCACAGCAGGCCGCACCTGATGACTGCGTCAGCGTACTCCATGTCCTTGATGGCAGCAGACGTGAGCTGCTCTCCATGCCGCGCCAGCACTGCAGCCTGCTCCTGCCGCAGCTGCTGCACTACCTCTGGGTGCTCGTGCAGCACTGACAGCAGCCGCGTGAGCGTGGTGCTTGACGTGTCGTGGCCAGCCAGCAGCAGCAGCAGGATGTTCTCTGTGATCTCAATGTCAGTCAGCCTGCAGGAGATGTAAGCAATGCGGGGGCATGGTGTCGGATCATGCAATTGCAGGGGCATAGGCATTGACTGGCAGAAGGGTATTTTGAGTTGGCATTTACTGTGCAGGCGGGCACACAGGTGCTATAACCGCTACACAGCAATTATACTCATGCCATAATCGCCCGATAACCACGGCACCTGCAGCGCTGGCTGTGCTGCAGGAAACGGGCACAACCCAGCAACACATCAAAGAAATCACCCAGGCACGACTACCGTGACACAGGAAAGCCAACGCAGACCATTGAACCGCTAGCACTGACGCAACCCACCCTGGTGCTCACGCCGCCCCAAAGCTGCCCTCCTCATCCGATGCTGCCGCATATATCCCCCACATGAACAGCAACGAATTACCGCTGAACTCAGTTTGCAGCCCGCAGCCACGCCGCACGTGCCGCCAGGCACATCCAAGAGCAACCAGCGGCAGGCCTGCACATTCTGTACTTGTACTTGACCCTACTCGCCGCGTTGCTCTCCTCATCCACTGCTGCAGTGAGGCTGCCAAATATACCACTGGCACCACTGCACCCATCCTGGTGATCACGCCCTGCAAAAGCTGCCCTCCTCACTCGATGCTGCTGCACACATCCCCCACATTTGGAATTGGGTCGCAAAGACCAACAGCAGCCACGCCACACGCGGCGCCCGGCACCTCCCAAAGCCATGAGCAGGCCTGCAAGTTGACCCTACTCACGTGTTGCCCTCTTCATTCGCTGCCGCAGTGAGGCTGCCGATGATGCCTGGCACCTCCTGCCCTGCAGCCAGCTTGGCGCATGCTGCAAAAGCTGCCATCCTCATTTGATGCTGCTGCACACATCTCCCATACGGCCAGTACTTGGAATAGACGCAAAGACCATTAGAGAGGACTTAACTCGCAGCCAGCAGCCACGCAGAACGCACCGCCTTGAAACCCAAAAGTCAACAGCGGCAGGCTCACAGATTTTGTACCCAGCGCAACTCACGTGTTGCCCTCCTCATCCACTGCTGCAGTGAGGCTGCCGATGATGCCTGGCACCTCCTGCCCCGCAGCCAGCTTCGCACGTGCTGCATCAACAGCCTGCTGGAAGTGTGCCAGCAGCGCCTCCCTGGCACGCATGGAGCGGCCAAAGGGGGTGAAAGGGAGGTCCAGCCTGCAACATGGATAGCAATACTGTTGTGTGAGGACTGCTGTACGTGGTGTGTAGCTGCCAAACGCGGAACAGCCTCGCCACGGTAGGGTCCAGCAGCAGCGAATCCATGCAGCCACAGTACTCCCTGCGCACACACCAGTGAAGCACAGTCGACACATGCACAGTCAAAACATGCACATGCGTGTCATGGGCAGCCTGCGGAAGTGTGCCAGCAGCGCCTCCCTGGCACGCATGGAGCGGCCAAAGGGAGTGAAGGGCAGGTCCAGCCTGCAGACAGCATAGCACTACTGTGTGTGAGGACTGCAGAGTTTGGTGTGTAACTGCCAAACGCGGAACAGCCCTGCCACGACAGCGTCCAGCCTCAGCGAATCCCTGCAGCCACAGCACAGGGACAAAATGGTAAAGCACAGTCAAAAGATGCACACAGAATCATGCACGTGACTATGATGCGCAGCCTTCTCAAATTGTGCCAGCAATGCCTCCCTGGCACGCATGGAGCGCCAAAGGGAGTAAAAAAAGTCCAGCCTGCAGCATGGACAGCATTACTGTGTGTGAGGACTGCTGTGGGTGGTATGTAGCTGCCGGCGCTGTGAGCAAGTGCGCCGAAGCGCACCAAAAACTCACAAGGCCAACAAAAGAAGTCAGCTTGCCACAGTTCAGCAACGACAGCACAAGAAATATGTCTCAAGCATTACGCAATGGTAGCTAGCAACGTGCTGCAAGCAATTATGCATCCCCCAGTGCTGAGAACACAATTAGTATTCAGCTGACCAAGGCCACGCCAAAAAGCCTCCTGTCCAGTAGCTGGCAACATGCTGCAAGAAGCCACACAGCTCAACGACAACAACAACAAAGCCCAGCTCACCAAGGCCAGGCCAGGAAGCCCCCTGTCCAGATCTTGTAGTGCTCACTGAGAGCCAGCACCTCCTGCCTGCTGTACTTCCTGCCCAGCGTGATCTGCAGCGCGCATGAACGCGGCAGCAGCAGCAGCAGCGGCAGTGACAAGTGGTAAAAGGGTGAAGGGGCACGCCACAGAGGGAAACAGCACATGCATTGCGAGGGCTGATTGTGACAAAAGGCGGATCAGCCGCTCGCCGCCAGTTTTGGCTGCTTCTAGCAAATACATTCAAGCTATAAAGCAGCTTGTCAGACCATGCACAGCCTGCTGTGCCTACTACTCCACCAGGACCACAAAATGACTGCATAGCTCAACTGATCTACCAACCAACTGAGTACAGACAAGGTGCAATGCCCTACGCTTAACACAGCACACGCAGCAGCTGCAGCAGCACCCACATTCGCAGCCAATTGCCAGTCACTCACCGAAATAATAAACTCATACGTCAGCAGCTTGAGGCCATCGTAGCCCTGCACCCGAGCCTCCCCCGCTGCCTCCCACTCTGCCAGGTGCAATGCACTACACGTTGCACAGCACATGCAGCAACCGCAGCACCAACTGCAGCAGCCAATTGCCAGTCACTCACCGAAATACTCAACTCGAACGTCAGCAGCTTGAGCCTATGACTTTGCACAGCGGATGCAGCAACCGCAGCACCAACTGCTGCAGCCAACCGTCAGTCACTCACCAAAATAATGAATTCGTACGTCAGCAGCTTGAGGCCATCGTAGCCCTGCATGCCTGCCTCCCCCGCTGCCTCCCACTCTGCCAGGTGCAATGCACTACACGTTGCACAGCACATGCAGCAACCGCAGCACCAACTGCTGCCGCCGTTCGTCACTCACCGAAATAATGAACTCGTACGTCAGCAGCTTGAGCCCATCACTTTGCACAGCGGATGCAGCAGCTGCAGCGCTAACCATTGCAGCCAATTGCCACTTACCAAAATAATGAACTCATAGGTCAGCAGCTTGAGGCCATCATAGCCCTGCACGCTCGCCTCCCCCGCTGCCTCCCACTCTGCCAGGTGCAATGGACTACACGTTGCACAGCATGTGCAGCAACCCCAACACCAACAATTCCAGCAGCCATTTGTCGGTTACTCACCGAGATGATGAACTCGCACGTCAGCAGCTTGAGCCCATCACTTTGCACAGCTGATGAAGCAGCTGCAGCACCAACTGCTGCACAATTCGACACTCACCGAAATGATGAACTCATACGTCAGCAGCTTGAGGCCATCGTAGCCCTGCATGCCTGCCTCGCCTGCTGCCTCCCACTCTGCCAGGTGGCGCGTCACCAGGCCCTGTATGGCTGGCAGGTAGCCGGCAATGGCAGAGCCGCTGAAGGCAGGCTGCAGCAGGCCGCGCAGGTATTTGTGGCGCGGCTCCTGAACCAGTACGAGGCTGTGCTCGCCCATCAGGCTCACTGCGAGGGTGACAGGGAGCACATGATTGTTGATGGAGTACGGAAGCACACAACGCTGCACATGTCAATTGGGGCAAGTACATGATTGTTTGGAACAAACAGCCGCAGGCTGTGCTGGCCCACAAGACTAACTGCACAAAGTTGAAGTATAACTGCAGTTTAACTGCAGGGTGGAGAGGCAGCACACAACGCACTGCACATGTCAGGAGCTTTGAATTTTGCTGGAAGCAAGCAGCACAGGTTGTGCTCGCCCATCAGGCTCACTGCGTGGCGGAGAAGGGGGGGCACACGACGCACCGCACATGTCAGGTGCGTTTTGTACTTTGTTTGAAGCAAGCACCCGCAGGCCGTGCTCACCAGTGAGTATTGCGGTGCGGCCGGCAGTGAGCACACAATGCCAGGCACCCTACACTGAGACAGCTCACAAGCGTGCCAAGTAACCCCTGCCACCCATGCCGCTAGACATATGCAAGGACAATTGCTGCAGCAAGCCTGCACGTACTCACCAAATGATTTGATGTCTGACTGCAGCGTGGTGCCGTCCAGCTCTCCTGCAAAAGCCTCTCGCACGAGCTCAGGGTCATTTGGCATCACAAAGTTGGTGAACCCAATCTGCTTCTGCACCTGCACCATGCTGCTGTCGCTGTGGCCTGCCAGCACTGCTGCCTGGAACTGCTGCGGTGCGAAGAGCTGCTGGAAGCGCTTGTGCCATGGAATCTTCACAAGAGGAGGGGACTGTAGGGATGCAAGAAAAGGGCAGGCTGAGGCCTGCTGCTGTTCACTGCTGCTGCTGCTGTTGGAGTCAGGGGATGCTGCAATCTTTGGCCGATCAACTGTGAGCTCTGCCTTGACACTTGCAGCGACTGCGTTATGTGTGCAACAGTGGAAACGTGCAGGATGTTGACAGAGGGTAAGGTTTGTGTGGACACATGTACAGGTATTGCCGAGACCTGCTGTTCAAGCATAATGCACTTGTGTTGTAAGACTACCACCACACAACATCAGAAGCGAGCCATGGCACACTGCACAAAACTTTTTGGTTGAATGCTGCTGAGGTGCTACATGACCGGCTGCCACTGTGGTTGTTCTCAGTTTGCTTGCACAGTAATGCACTCCACGTCAGGCTGGCAAAGCGCTGGCAGTGCTGCTGCCAGGCTGGAAGAGGCTACTCAACACAGACATCGCTGCAGTACTTCTGTATGTCTAATGCAAATGCTGGTGTTGATAACCCGTGGTGCGTTGCACGCACCTTTTCTGCAAGGCTTGCGCCTGGTGCTCCCCACCACGCAGCTGCTGCTGCTTGTCCGCAGCTGCCGATCGATCAGCCGGTGCTGCCGCATGTTCATTGTATTAGCAGTGAAGTATGATTTGATGGCTTTGAGCCGTGGCTAGGCTGTAGGGCGGTCAGGTGCTTGAGTAATGGACCTTTGGCGACCTTGGAGCGGTGCAGAGGGACGCACGCTGCGCGCTTCCGTGCGAATAGTATCGTTAACGTGTTGCTGAAGCATTCAACGGCCTTGCGCTCAGCAACCCTCTTCAAGGCGAAACCCTTCCATGACACTGTCATTCATCGTCCTGGAACAGTGAAGGCTGTATGTAACCTAGCTCAAGCAACTGCCGCATTTGCTTTTCCATCTCTTCCATTTCAGCTGGAGAATAGCGGAACATAGGCCGTAAAATAGGCGACGCACCTGGCTCAAGTGGAATCACCTCATAGTCGATTTGTAGCTTGGAGCCTCCATGTGGTGGGTGGTCCGTGAACACAGTAGGATACTCAGCCTGTAGTTGGGCCACACGAGCATCCTGCGGTGCAGAAGTTGCAGCTGCACAGAAAGCAGTGTCACAGCTGTCAGCAGGCACAGGTACCTGCTTCACCACCATCAGACAGTACCAGAACTCTTGCTTACTGATTCGCTTAGCCTGGGCGTAAGACAGTACAGTAGGCTGAGCAGGGGAAGGCTGCTTGGGAAGCAAATCCATGAATAAAATGATTGGCGCTTTACCCTTGCCTGCCACTGTGCATGTAGCAGATGCAAAATCAAGCTGAGCCTTCATGCGTTTAAGCCATGCATCACCTAAAATAACATCAAAAGCTGCTGGCACATCAATGACAGCAAAGTTCAACTGTGAAGTCAAACCTTGCATGCGCAAAGTAGCAGTGCACTGCTGCGCAGTCTGTGCCGCAGCACCTGCAATGCCAACAACTGACAGTGGATTTTTACTATCACGCAGTGTAATTCCAGCACCTGCGGGTCACATCAAAGCAAAGATTGCAGGAAGGGTACCGCTCAGCAGGACACTTGGCGGGAACAGGCAGCACACATGCTGACCTGCTCATCATCCACATGCACAGCCTGAGCGTTTGCCAATCACCCACTGGAAAGCAACGTCAGCAGCGACGCTATCTCAATCCCAGGTCAAGATCACTATCACTGCACGCACCTTCTGCCAGTAGGTGGGCAGAAGCTCCTCACACTTCTTGATCTGTTCCAGCAGCAGCTCAGGGCCTGGCTTACTGACAGCCAGCACGCCTGCCAGCAGATCATGCCAGGCAGCAGCAGACAAATGCTGGGCTGACACCTCCAGCTTGCTGGCGCGCAGCACCTCACCCACACCAGGCACAAACAGCTGCGCATTCACTGAGTCCCAGAACAGCTTGGTGTGCTTGAGGCCCAGCAGATCCTCAGTGATCTGTGCTTTGCGCTGCTGCAGCTCATTACCTAGCCTGGCCATACGTGCTGGCTCTGGCTCATACTGCCGTTCACTGCAGTGGTCAGTCAGCTGCGTGAAGAACTCATTGCCCATCGTCATGAATGCCTCCTGAGTTCTGTTGACAAGCTCAATGGAGGCTGGCTGAATGGGAGTCACCACTGCTGCCCCAGCTGCAGCTGCAGCTGCAGATGCAGATGCAGCTGCAGCTGCAGCTACATCCGGCACTGTGGCTGCAGGCTGACCAGCTACAGGCTGACCGACTGCAGGCTGGCCAGCTGCTGGGGCCAGCACCTGTAGGTCAACAGCAAAAGGCACGAAGGGTACAGCTCAACAGGACACTGGGTGGGCACAGGCAGCACGCATGCTGACTTGCCCCTCATCCAAATGCATAGCCTGAGCGCTTTTCAATCATCCACTGGTGAGCAACATCAGCAGTGACGCTATCTCAGTCCCAGGTCAAGATCACTATCTTGACATGAGAACATCTGAGCGTCTAGCGTCACGTTTCGTCCTGTACGCACCACGCAGGGTGCCAAATACAGGCGGGCGCAAACAGGAGGGTGCAACCCCCTGTACCCGTGTTCAATCAGCAGTGACGCTATCTCAGTCCCAGGTCAAGCATATTCACATCTGGCACTACTCCTGCAGGCTCCGAGAGCACGCTGACTCGACAGTTCTCCGGTGCGCCCATCTCATCCCGCAGGCAAGCATGGAAGTCTAATGCAAGCCTAGACTCCCGAGTAGCGTATTTCGGAGTAGCACTCATGTGGTCTGTGTGTATGCAGGTCACACGACACCCAATTCACGCAACACGTTTTGAAGCAAAATGGATAGCAGTGAGCATGAATCGATACATTACAATGTCATTGTGAAACAAAACAATGCCGTGCATAAGGTCCTGTGACCCCATGTGTCCATGCTGGGCAGAGCACACGAGCAGGCGCTGTAACAACACGTTCTGAAGCAAAATGGATAGCAGTGAGCATGAATCGATACATTACAATGTCATTGTAAAACAAAACAATGCCGTGCATAAGGTCCTGTGACCCCATGTGTCCATGCTGGGCAGAGCACACGAGCAGGCGCTGTAACAACACCGTTTGGTGCTCCAGTGCTGTTTGTGAAAAAACCACGTTCAACAGAACTGCGTATGTGTATAGACTATCGAGCGATCAATCGCTTGACAAGGCGGATTGCTTTTCCCCTGCCTCGCATCGATGAAATGCTAGACCACTTGACGGGTGCAAAGGTGTTCAGCTTGATCGATCTTCGTCAAGCCTATCATCAAGCGAAAGTGCTTGATAGTGATGTGCCAAAAACGGCGTTTAGGACGCCCTTTGGTCACTATGGATACCTAACACTCAGTTTCGGCCTGGTGAACGCCCCTGCAGCGTTCCAGAGTCTGATGAATAAGCTCTTTTCAAAACACCTGTACAAGTTCGTGATGGTGTACCTGGATGACATCATCGTCTACAGCAAAAACGAAGCAGAACACGAGAAACACTTGAGAATAGTGCTGGACATTCTCAAGCAACACAACCTGACAGCTGCTCACTGGAAGTGCTCTTGTTATCAAAAAGAAGTGTTATTCCTAGGGCATATTGTCAGCGAAGATGGAGTTCGTGTTGACCCCGCCAAAGTAAAGACTTCCCTGCACCTGCAGACGTGTCACACCTACGTTCGTTCCTCGGCATGACGAACTACTTTAGGAAGTTCATCAAGCGGTATGCACAGGTTGTTCATCCTATGACTGACCTGCTTAAAAGTAATATTGCTTTTCGTTGGTCAACAGCTTGTCAAGACGCTTTTGACAAGGTCAAGGAGCTGCTGACAACAGCACCAGATTGTGTTGACGCTACCAGATTGGCACAGCCAGGAACCGTTTGAAATGGTGTGTGACGCATCATACTTAGGTGTATCTGGTGTTTTACTGCAGAAAGGACACCCGATTGCGTTCGAGTCACGCAAGCTAACACCAGCAGAGTGTAACTATTCGCCTACAGAGCTCGAGATGCTCGCTGTAGTGTACTGCGTTAAAAAATGGCGTTGATACATTGAGGGCAGAGATGTAAGTGTCTTTACAGACCACAAGCCCAATACCTTCTTTGACACCAACACCATGCAGTCCAAGAGGGCTGCTAGGTGGCTAGAAGCGCTTCAAGGTCACAGGCTGCAGTGGAATTATAAGCCTGGAAAACAAAACGTTGTGGCTGATGCGCTGAGTCGCCACCCTGTTGTAGATTCCGACCCTGGATTACTGTCATATGTTGGCGTAATGACAGCGTCCTCTGTTCAGGCCGCTTTGCTGCAGAACTCTGCCTTTGTGGCGGGGCTGCGTGCAGCATATGCCGCTGATACTGCTTTTGCATGTAGTGCAAACAAGTGGACAGAAAAGGATGGTCTCTGTTACAGAGGCAGGACGCTAGTGCTGCCAACTAATGATGAGCTGCGGCAAATGGTGCTGCATGAGTGCCACGATGCGCCATATGAGGGACCAGTGATGTACAGCATATGAGGGGCGGTGCAGCTGTGTTTCCGTATATTCAGCAGTTATATGAATTGTCTGCTCATTATGATTTTGATCTGATAGTGGAATGGCGGCCCAGGGAGCATCAGCTGCTGCAGATTGCAGATCTGCACAGTAAGGCAGTTGATGTAGCTGATTGGGGCCTGACGGCAGCAGCCTATGATGAAATGTGTCAGCAGCTTGGCTGCCACCCTACAGTGGACTGGTTTGCTAGACCATGGTCAGCCAAGTGCCAACAGTTCTACTGTAGGGTAATGATGCCTGGTTGTGCAGGTGTAGATGCTTTTGATTTTTGTTGGGCACTTCCATCAGGGGCAGTATCCTATGTATGTCCTCCTCACATGCTGGCCGCCAGGGTGTTGCGCAAGGTGCTTGACGAACAAGCGACATGTGTGCTGGTTTTGCCAGCATGGTATAAGGTCTGGCATGCACTACTGTCTCTACTGCCGATACACAAGTCTGTCAAGCTCCCAAGCACAGTGATTACATGGGGAGACCGAGCACCTGGACCGGCTGCCCGCTGCTCTGCGCTGGCAGCAGGATTGCAGGCATATCTGATCAAATTTTGAGCACAAGGTG
>CADDIJ020002146.1:0-25786 GCA_902809745.2 Tetradesmus lagerheimii | reverse complement strand
CCTGCACATCGTACAGCTAACCTTCGTTATTTGTTCACCCAAAGACCAAAGTCAACAGCTCTCAGCTTATAGTCATCCTCAAAGACACGGGTAACTATGTTACATTACCAAAATAGTTGGTGCAGTTGCACAGTACCTGTACTGCACCAACCATTGCAGCAACCACTGCTGTTTGAACAAAGCAGAGTCGCTATGACGGGACCGCAACTAAATCACAATGAAGACCAGGAATTTCATCCGATCACGTGGCCAGCTTAGGCGTTCATGCATCAGTCTACAATACAGGACTGAGCAGCAACACATCACGCGAAGAATCGCCAGGCGACGTGCCGCATGCCACCCACAACGTGTCACACCCACAAGATATACAGCGCCCAACTTCCGCAACAGTCACTGCAGCACTGGCCACAGCGCCTGCTCTCCCTGCCAGGCTCCCCGGCTGCCTGTTCACATGCGTCATATCCTGCCCCTGAACACGAAGAACCTGCCCCCAAAGCCAGCCAGCAGCACTGCGTAGTAGCCCACCAGCCCCCACCACACGCCAGGCAGCCCCAGCCCGTACAGCCCAGAGCGAACCAGCTGCAGCAGTGCGGCTGCCACAGCATACGGGTACACCTTGACCACGTACGGCTGGTCGTCAGCACCTGCGCCAGCAGCAGCAGCAGACCAGGCAGCGCACAGCTCTGTGAGGAAGGTGGCACAAATGGACCCGTGTTGCTGTTGTTGAGCAGCCAACAGCCACAGCTCATGGCGGTGGCTGTGGCGGTGCGGATGATGCGTGCGGCAATGCTGCGGTTTGTGTGCGTTCTTGCCAAGGCCACAAGGAGGGGCTCCTTGCTGACATTGCAAAACACAAATGCTACACATCTGGGCGTGTCCTGCCTTCTGCTTGAGGTGTACATACCAACAGCACCTATTACTGTCAGAGTGGAACTGCTAACAGCAGAGACAGGCAGTTGCGTGCTGTCGGTGTGCAAGAGAGCTTTCTCACCCAGCAGGCAGCCCTCCAGCGCGTTGTTCCAAGCCAGGCCCAACATCACCGTGGCGGGCAGCACAGCACCGCCCACCAGCTGGCCCACCGCTGCGTCACGTGTGAACAGCCCAGACAGCAGATGCCTGCACGCAGCAGAGGCAGGCACGTGCAGGTGAGCAGCAGGCACAGCAGCGGCAATTACTTTGCACAGCTCCTCAACACGTAGTGTGCACGCATGGTTTTGTGCGTGTCACTACGCAAGCATGTCCGTTGCTGCCGTTGTGTGGCCCGTTGTGCACAATCTCGCTGCGTCCACCACATTCGACAGGCACAGCTGAGACAGACCACAGCATGACTGACACCAGCTAGCACACCTGTTGTGGTAGGTGGCCAGTGCCAGCAGCATGCAGCTGGCTGCAGCCCAGCCCACGATGCATCTGACCAGGCGGCGTGCTGCCTTGGGCCCACCCCCGCTAGCTGCGCTGGCATGGAACACGTTGGCCGTCATGCTCTGGCCCACGTGCAGGAAGGACCACGCAAACGACATCTGCACCTGCTGCTGCTGCTGGACCACCTGCGACGGGCAAACAGGATTGCAGTTTTGGTTGCTGAGTTGAGCAGCACACAGACAGCAAGCAGCGATGGCAAAATACAGCCTCACCACCGCAAGACTACACACATTCGCGCCACCTTTGCTTAGATGCAGTGCCATCACGGGCAGCATGTCAGCAGTCATCCTCCTCCCACCTGGTGTGCTGCCAGGCTGGCGGTGCCTGCGCGTGCCGCCACCATGCTGGCTGACGAGTAGGTGCTCAGGATGAGCAGCCCCCGCAGCGACATGCCCAGGAACCTGCCCACAAAGCCGCGCCACTCCAAGCTGCGCAACAGCAGCAGCAGCCGCTGCAGCGTGCTGCTGGCCGGGTGCAACCTGGGCAGTTTGGAGTCGGAACCGACAGAGTCCCGCCGCGGTAGGGTGCCGCCAGCACTGCCACCTCTACTGCTGCTGAAGCTGCTACTGCTGCCCCCGCTGCTGCTGCCACTGCCACTGACATCAGGCACAGCAGGCAGGCTGCTCGGCCACATCGGTGCATGTGACCCTGCTGTCAAGCTTGAGCTGTTCACATTGCCACTTGAGTGAGGTTTACTGTGCCATGCTGTGGCCGGGGCCTGCAGCGCAGCTGCCAGCAACTGCTCCGCAGCAACAGCTGCTGGCTGTATTGCAGCAGCTGCATCCTGCTGTGTCCCAGAGGCCGCAGTTGGTCTGCTGCTGCCGCGCCAGAGGTGCGTCAGCCCTGACCAGGCCGCAAACCCTCCTCCGCTATGCGCAGCTGCTTTTCTAACCCCGTGATCACCTGCACGCTCCGTCTCGTGCTGCTGCTGCTGCTGGTGATGATGCGCGCTGCTGCTGCTGTTATATGGTGAGAAGGCCGCGTGTGAGGCGTCCATGGAGGCGCGCCTGCTGCTGCCCTCGCCACCTGCTAACGAGGCCCTGCAGTGCAGCCTGCTGCCACCTGGCGTCAGCTCAGCATCTCCCCGGCTGCACACTGCCGAGTCATCATGCCAGCCAGTAGCCTCATGCAACAGGTGCTGGTGCTGATGGTGGTGCTTGAGGTCGGGAGATGCACTGCGATGCTGCAGCACCCCTGCATGCAGCCGCGCTGATGACGACGCAGCTGCAGCATGCGCTGCATTGCCGGCGTCACCACCCCGGTGGTCGCCAGTGCTGCCGCCACCCGGGATGTGTATGCGCAGCCTGCCTGAGGCCTCCCTGGCTGCTGCTGCTTTTTCTGGGCTCTTGTGCGACTGTGGCGAGCCAAACACGTTGATGCGGAAGCTGCCAGACGCTGCCCAGCCAGCACTGCTAGGAGAGCCAACACGATCAACACCTGGTTTGACTTTCAGCCGCTGCTGCTGCTGCAGTGGCTGCCAGCCAACGAGCCGCTGCCACCAACTCCGCTGCTGCTGCTGCTGTTTGCCTGCAGTAGCATCGAAGCAGGTGGTGCTCCTGCCTCCAGCCGGGCTGCTGCTGCCGGGCCAGCCAAAGCCGGCTCCCTTTGTGTTGCGCTCTGCTGCGCTGCCTGAAGATGCTTGTTGGGCCTCGTAGTACCTGTCTGCTGCGCACGCGAGAGCCTCAGGGATGCCAAAGCGGTGGCGGCGCCGCACAATGATGGCGGCAAACAGGCCCGCACCAATGTACTGCAGACACACCACGCACAGCAACAAAGGTATGAGGTGATGTTAGTCGGGCGTGGTACTTACACTGTGTCAGCAAAGCTGATGACAGGCACAGGTGTACATAACCACAGCTGTTCGCAGCAACAGCTCTGATTTTGGCGGCACAACACACCCAGGTGACAAAAGGTCGCTGCACATCAAGGACCAAGTAAGATGCGGTGCTACGGAGTAACACAGCAATGCACACCGAGTACCAGCTCAGCAACCTACGCCCAGTGCCCCCCCTGCTGCTGCTGCTGCTGCTGCGCGCACCTGGCTGATGACGCTTGCCCAGCCGCAGCCTGCCATGCCCCAGCCCAGCCTGAACATGAGCAGGCTGTCCAGCGCGTAGTTGGCGGCGTTGGCGGTCATCACCACCGCAAAGGGCGTGCCCAGGTCCAGCAGCGAGCGGAACGCAGCCTGAGGTGCAGCGGCAGCAGCAGCACACGCAGCATAGGGTCAGGTGAAGGCCACCTGACACGTTCAATTTCATAGAGGCTGCTGCCAGCTGCACAGAGAGCGGTGTGGGCTGCACAGTTCTTCGATTCTAGCTGAATTTGAACTGTGCATTGCTTGCAGGCAGCGTGCATGCTTGCAGGACTCTGGCAGCTGCTTGGCGTCCCACGCACCTGGCACACGTTCATGCCCAGCGCAGCTGGCAGCGACAGCGCCCTGCAGTCAAGAAAAAAACACGGCATATGTTCATCATCAAGTGTTGGTGCAAGGGCTGGCACAGAGCGCATGTTGATGATGCAGCAGCGCACCAGACATCAGGCGGCACATGCATTGCCTGTGCCTGCCAACAGCATGGGCAGCTGTAGTAGTTCACTTACGTGCTGTGCAATCGACAGCCACTGCTGCTTTGCAAGCAACAGCAGCTGGTTGCCGTACTATATCCCAAGTACACAGCGTGCTATACTACAGCATGCTGCAGCTCTGCCACACGACCCCCCCCCCAGCCGCACCGTATCATGCAGTAGGTCTTGGCGTAGGGCATGACCTCTGCGTTGGTCTGGAAGAAGCCCAGCAGCTGCTCGGGGGCAGCCAGCAGCAGCACCACCAGCAGGCAGCCGACCACAGCCGTGGCGGCCAGTGCCTGCAGGAAGCCGCGGCCCACGCCCTCAGCGTCACCCCTGGGGACACGCCAGCAGCAGCAGCAGTGGCAGTAGCAGCAGCAGCAAAAGACAGCATCACAGATGTGAAGATACTCTATTTTTGTTGAAGAAGGTTCTGTCCAGCACCACATGCAAAACTACACGATTGTAGCTGAAAAACATTCTATTCACCTTACACTAGCCGTAGAATGAAAGCAGCAACAGACAGCTGTGCAGGGCGTCCACTTGCAGTAACCTGAGGCTGCACGCAGCGCTTGGATGCAGCCTGCACATTGCTTGATCTGTTTTTTCTGTTGCGATGCAAGATGCACCACTGAGGATGTAGACTCAGTATGTCAAGATGGATAGGTGTGTCACCCCCACTAGCCTGCTGCTGCCAGCCGCTGTCGCACTGCATCCGCACCTGGAGTTGGCTGAGGCCATGGCTTGCGTGCACAGCACCGCCAGCGCAGTGAAGCACAGGAAGTACATCACGCTGCGCGCAGCAGCAGCGGACACAGCAGGCAGAAGGTGCAGACACGTGTAGGCTACATGTCAGTGCCTGACTAGTGATTGGGTTGTGCACAGTTGATGTGTTTTGCAGGAGAAAAAGCATGCTGTCACTGCTGCTGCAGATGACAGCAACTTGCACACCACAGCTGCTACCCTGTGCAGCGATGCTTACAGACACAGCTGCAGTACCGCTTGCGGCATGCTTGCTTGCAGGAATACCCCTGCCCCCATGCAGCCGCTGCTGCAGCCGCACCTGAAGAGTGCCGCGTTGCTGCCCAGTGCTGCCAGCGCTGTGGTGCCCAGGTGTCCGCTGAAGTATGTGTCCACCATGCTCATCAGCGGGTCGGCCATGGATGCGCCCGCACACGCCAGCGCGTTGCACAGCACCTGCAGCAGCAGCAGCAGCAGCAACAGCAGAATAATGGGGCAACATGGTGCAGCAGCACCACACAGACAGACACTGGCAAAAGAGTGGCGCAACAGCATTGCTGAAGGATTGATTATTTATTTTTAGCATTGCTGAAGGTGGCGCTGCTGCATCTGGCAGTACCTCTGCAGGCCTGGTGGCATGCGACACACGTTGCAAAGTATGCAGAGCCGAGTGCTGCAGCCTCCACATGCATGAGCATGTACCCTGTGGTTTATCAAGTCCTCTTCCTGCTCTCTGTGAACGAAGCAGGGGTGGACAGACCCCTCGAGCTGCTGCTGCTGCTCCCCACCCCCATCTGGGCCGTGCGCTGCTGACTCCCAGGCTGCTGGTCAGTACTGTGCTAGTACAGCTCAAACATACCCATCTCCAAGTCTATACCATTGGATAAACACCATTTCCAGGAAATGCATGTTGTCACACGCATGTAGACACATGTCACTGCAGCCGTGACGGGCGCCTGCACATGCGCAAGCTGCTTGCACTGCCTGCTGCAGCCCACCCACTGCCACTGCAACGCTGCAGCGCCCATACCTCACGGTCCAACCTGCCCAGGAAGCACCACCCGCCAGGGGTGTGCATGCCAGGCAGCAGCGCCTGCGCCTCCGCACTGCTGATGAATGCCTTGCTGGGCGAGCCGGGCGGGCTGTGAGCACGGCCATGCTGCTGCTGCTGCTGCGCCTGCTGCTGCTGCTGGCCCTGCAGCCGCGAGATGTCTACAGTGTGGGTCCATATGGAGCGCAGTCGGCCCTTGTATGCTGCATCGTCTTCATATGAACCCATGTGGCCGGGCAGCAGCAGCGCAGCTGCTGCCTGGCTGTTGGCAGCAGTGGCTGCAGGACTGCTGCTAGGCGTGCATCATTGTGATGACAGTACGCTTGGTGGTCAGCCGGTGCTTGCTGGCTAGCTGGGTGCTGCAAAAGCTGGAGTGCCAGTACACCAGCAGCAAATGCAGTGCTGATGCTGATGCTCCGGCGGACAGATGCCTGACGTCGCTCAAAGAAACTTCTCCATGTACTAGCATAAATTTGCCATTGGAACGGTGATCGTATTTGTTGAGATGGCGATGAGCTACAAATTGCAGAAGGTGACCTCAACAAACTCGGTGCAGGTGACTTGGGCTGAACATGTCTGGCATGCAACAATCAGTAACGATAAACTTGCTTGTGAAGCTCACATGGACTGCGGTTACTGGCACATCAGGACACTTCCCCCGTCAGCAGGGTTGCGGCAATTTGTGTCCCGGTCTGGTCCCAGTACCGTCATTCGATACGGAGTCAGACCATTGCTCAACTGGGTTGTGTGAAAACATGTAGGTGCCCTTGCTCGGCTTTAGAGTCACGGGGGTTTGCAAGGCAGTACTCCAACTCCTGCTCTGTGCTGGCCCACCACCTGTATCCTGGCAGCAGCATGTCAGGGGTTCCCGAACCCTCAACCCACACCAGTGACAGCAGCTGGTCTCCAGCAAGTAAGCTGACAGGCGCAGCACCCGCATGCAACAGTAGTTGGCAGCACCTGTGCTGACTGACTGCTGCGCTGCTGTGGTTGCAGGAGAGCTCCTGGTACAGCAAAGCAGCAGTAGCATGGTGCAATTGGTAGAGGACTGTAGCAACAGCCATGCGCTGAATGAACGCATGGAGAGCAGCAGCGTGTCACAACACAGCAGCAGCGACAGGCACATCCACTTCCACATGCATATGCATGCCAGCCCAAGCAGCGCAGCTGGTGGTGCGGGCAGCACGTTGCAGCAACACCACCAGCAATTGATGCAGCAGCAGCTTGAGCTTCCTGCAGTATCATCGGCTCAGCCTTACCCAGCATTCGTCAAACCTGACAGCGGCAGGCAACAGCGTACTGCAATGAGTGCAGACGCTGCTGCTGTTCAGTCCCTGCTGTCCCTTGCATGCCCTGCAAGCAAGCAGCATCACGGCTTGGATGCTTCTGCTGCTGGCACATCTAGCATACAGCAGCAGCGGCAGCAGCAGGGCAGCAGTAAGCGGCAGAGCCGCAGGCGTGTGCGGCGTGTGCTGCGTGCGCTGCTGCTGAGCGGCGCTGCGACCGCCATGGTGCTTGCGGGTGCTGGTGGTGCGCTGGTGTTGCTGTCGCCACGCGTTGAGCAGCTGGAGGTGCGCTGCATGCAGGTGAGGGCGGCGGTGGGGTAGCTGCGTTGATACGGAAACAGTGATGTGATAAGAACATGAGTTGTGCCGCTGCAGCTTTCCGTACTGTTACAGCTAGGGATAGGCAGGTGCATGCATGCAAGTGAGGCAGTGACGTTCAACAGCGCGGGTTATGTGTTGGTGTGTCGCTGAAAACAATGGGCAGTTACTGCCAGCCAGCCAGCTTCCTGTGCATTGCTTCAGCTGTGGCTACAGGGTACTACCTGTGCCCGGCTTCACTCTCTCGTTTTGTGCACGCGGTGATAATCCTTGCGCTACACCTGTGTCCTGCAGGCTCTGCAGCAGAACGAAGCCCTGGAGGCGCACACCTCCTCGCTTGCTGCAGCCAAGCAGCAGCTGCAGCAGCAGCTGGCTGAGCTGTCAGCGGCCAAGGCACAGCTGGACGGCCAGGTGGCAGCACTCACGGCGCAGCAGGGCGGCCTGCTGCAGCACAACCAGCAGCTGGCAGACAGGATAGAGGCGCTGCACGGCAGCCAGCAGCAGCTGCAGCAGGCGGCACAGCAGCTGCAGAGCCAGGTAGCGGATGCAAGCGACAAGCTGGAGCAGCAGCAGCAGGCGGCCAATGAAAGTAGCAGCAGTACTGCTGTAGCGTTGCCGGTTGCGCCTGCTGGCGTGGTACCTCGGCAGGGCGACCTGAGCGTGCAGGTGAGCTTGTGATGCCGTATCAGGTGGCGTTGTAGCTGTAAATGAGCCATGCCAGCAATAGCTGCTAAAGAAGTGTATGCCCCAAGCAGGACGACACGGCTGCCCCTTGCGCACTGCTGATCTCCACGTGTGTCTAGTGACACGTGCCTTCAGTCATGCAGCTGTCTGCATGCTGGTGCGCATGCATCACGGATATGCTTGCGCGCCCCACAGCTCATGGCTAGTATGCATGCAGCACCCCCGTCCCCTTCCCCCTCCGCCCCCCCCAAACACACACCGAACTTGGCACCTCCATGCTCCTGCTTTGTGCTGCGCGCAGGTCACCGTGCCCGGCTTCACTGATGCGCTGGTGTCGCGTGTGAGCGAGGCCGACCTGGTGCCGCAGTTTGCATCCGCGCTGGTGGCGCAGGTGAAGGACTCGGGGCTGGTGGGGCACGTGGTGGACGCTGCACTGGGCCGGGTGGGCCAGCAGCTGAGCAGCGTGCTGTGCCCCTGGAAGTGGCGGCTGGGCATGCCGTGGCAGCAGCAGCAGCAGCAGCAGCAAGCTGAGCAGCAGGAGAAGTAGCGGGAGCAGCGTCGGCGCCAGAAAGTGAAAGCCACGCAGCAGTGAAGAGTGCGCTGCAATGTTTGACAGTGTGTTTGCATGCAGCTTGTGCTGAATTCCCCGAACCAGGCTGCAGTGGCGAAGCTAGATCACTTCAAGTGATTGACGAACGCCATCTACAGCTGCTTGCTGATCCAGTCTGGGATGGTCTGCAGGACAAGCTTTGGTAGTGCTGATGAACTCGTCTTTTTATTTGCTGGTTTGTTGCATGCAACAATTGTGTCTGTTTGCGCTCTCCATTGAGCCTGTCAAGGTCTCAACAAACAGGTGATGTCTACTGTTTTGTCATCATCATCATCAAATTACCAGATCAAGCCATAGCATCAAACGGGTGATGTCTACTGTTTTGTGTAACATCCAATATGTGGATCTGAGCCACCGGTTGGGGGTGTTACACGGCGGGTGGGGCGTCTGGGCGTTGTCAGTGAGAAGTGCTGCTACTTCTCACTGACAACAGGGACATGGACGGGACTGTGGCGATGATTTGAAATTTGTTTCTTTTCCTTTGCAAAAGCAGTTTAGGGGCATGCAAGGGGCATGCGTATGCACTGCCGCGGCGGCATGCAAGGGGCATACAAATATTTAATCATAAAAACAGTGCTGAGGTCATATTCACTCACTGAGCGTTGGTCCAACTTGGCTATGGCATAGGACAGTGCCATGTACAGGCTGATGACTTTGTTGCTGTGTGCGGATCTCTGGCTGAGGTTCAGGCTGTGGCTGCAACAGTTTATGAATACAGTTGTAAGTGGCGGTTCAAGCTGAATAGCTTGAAGTCTGCTGTCATGCATGTCTCACCAGCTAGACAGCCCAGCCAGTTGGCTGATTCTGGCATCGTTTGGAATGGTGTGCCTGTGCCTGTTGTATCAGAGTACTGCTACCTTGGCCTGTGGTTCAACAATGCCTGCAACTGGAATACGCACTTTGAGAAGATGTTGGCAAAAGTGCATCGTGTGAAGGGTGGGCTCATGCCAGTTTGGAAGAGCCGGCTCATCAGCGTGGAAGTAAAGCGTATCATTCTGCTTACATGCGTTCGCCCGATTGTTGAATATGGCAGCGAGGTCTGGTTTCCGTCAACTGCAAGGCAACTGCAACAGATTGACAAAGTGCAGACTGACATCATCAAGTGCTCAATGCGTTGTGGCAAGGAGCGCCCTTGCACTTCACTTGTTCTGGCTGAATGGGGTGTGAAGCCATTGCACATGTGGCTTCATCAGAGGGCGATGGAGTATTACTTTAGGGTTCAGCGTATGCAGAACTGTCGGTTGCCACATCAGGTGTTTTCAGCTGAGTGGAAGCGCCCTAGTGGTGCTGTTGCGGTGGCACCTTGGCATAAGTATGTGCAGAGTTTGCTTTGCAAGTATGGTGTGGATGTTGAGGCGGCGGCTGATCGAGCTAATGCGTGCAAGAATCACATCAACCGTCAGGTCAGGAAGCTGCATGCAGACACAATTGTTTGTGAATCACTGCAGCACTCTACTTTGAGCCGTTACATCACGCATGTGCACCCTACACATGCTGATGCCATGCGTTTTAAAAGGGCTAGGCCCTTTTTGTGTTCTGGTGCGCCAACGCGTGGTATTGAGTTGCTGATGCGTGTTCGAATGGGCTGTCTTTGTGTGCATGAGCGTACCAGTCGTTATGGTGGCAGCAGAGCTGATTCTAACACAGCATGTCCTGCTTGTGGTCAGGGTGTTGAGTCTTTGTCACATCTGATGTTTGATTGTCCCGCTACTTCTGCTCAGAGGGATACTATGCTTGATGAAATTCGGTCTGTTTTGCGTGATGTTGCTGGCGGCGCTGAAAAAATGCGCAATGTGTTGTCGTTGACTGATGCATCCACCAAGTTGTTGCGTTTTGTTTCTGATGATATTTGGGGTAGTAGGGGGGTGTGCCGAGTGATATCTAGGAGCATTGCTGAGTATCTTGTCCAAGCTTGGGATGTGCGTAATAATTGCAAACACAATGGAGCAGTGCTCCCTCTTTCTTCCGCTCCTGAGGGGCGCGGGGCCGATGGCGTTGATGCTATGGCTTAATGGGTAACATGATGATGATGAGTGCCATGTACCGTACACTTTGACCGTAACAGAGTGTCACTTTCTTACAGTGTCTAGACACCAGCATTGCAGGCCTGCCAGTGCCACCATGCCACAGTAACGAACATTGCCGTCAACGGGGGGGGATAAACTGAAATACACCATGCCAAAAGTGCCACGAGCCCCGCCACCCGCCACAGGGCTGGCTGGGCCCCCAGTTGGCCCCATACCATGTGTTACGTAACAAAATAACATAACACAGTATGTGATATGCCTGTTTGTCAGCCTTGATAGCCAATGTGTGGTGAAAGCAGGTGCCAGGCCTTCAGCAGCAGAAGGTACCCAGGTCAACAGTAGCTGTAGCCAGTCGCACTACACTATTGCTTTTCAAATTTGCCCGCACTGCGCCAGGCTGGCGGGACACGGTGGTTAGGCCTTGATGTGGCCCTGAAGCCCCTATACATAAGCAGGTCGACTTCAAATGCTGCCAACCAACCTATCTGAGCATCTTACATCAGCCTGCGCTGGCAGCGCGGCCAACAAAGGCTCCAGAAAAAGTTGGAGAAAAAAAGGTCGACCCTGTCAGACCCGTCAGACCCCCCCTTCGGCAAGGTCCATAACTTTCTTTCTAGAGAAGTCAAAACATAGATATATATGTACATAATCATTGTGCAAAGTTTCAGGCCCAAGTCCAGCATGGTGTCCTGAGCTTATGGACTGCCCCCCCTGCCGTCAACCTTGAATCTTGAGCCCGTAAACCACCAAGACACCGTCTTGCTGCTTGGGTGCTGCTAATACTTTTAAAGTCTCTCCAAGCAGAGGTTCTTCTAGAGTGCTGCTGCAATATCAGTCGCCACGTGGTTGATTCGAATAGATTCTACTCGTCGGGGCCTGACGTCAGACCATCATGGTTTATGTGGAGTAGCCGAACACCTTCCGAACAGTGCTTCTCAGCAGCATCCGGACGCCAGCCGAACGCCATGTACGTTGCTTTCATTGCTTCAATAAACATTTTCATGGCTTGCTGCAGCTGTCCGGCATCGTACAACAACCAACAGGGCTGCCTCATTAGCCGTGGAAGACGCGACAGTCATCAGTCGTTTGTGCATCTGTACTAGCGAAACAGTGATGTAGAACCTCAGAAAACTAAAATATTTTTAATTAAAATCGTTTGATACAGCTAGCAGGGAACGTTGCCACAGTGACTGCTCAGACACTGTGAACACGCACTGAGAGGAGCAGGTAGCACCACCTGGGCAGCATTACAGCACACATCAGAACAACACAACAATACTAATACATACTTCCATGCATTCTGCACTTTACTGTGCAGGAACACCCGCAGGAGAGTCAGGATCGTCTCTATGAGGAGGGAGCTGGAGGACCTCCTGGATAGGGTGCACGAGCTGGATCCTGCCTGCAGCAGATATGAGTACGTGGGTCTAATGATGGAGCTGGACCCAATTGAACACAGAATGAGGCAGTATCGTCTATGGCAGACCGCTAACAGTATCAACAGCCTGTACTGGGCCGTAGTGGTTGCGTTCGTGAATAAGGCGCTGCAGGCACCTTGATTAGTGAGTTTGCAAGGCTGTAACTTCATTGAGCATTCATCTTAGCGCGTGCTGTCACAAAGTTCAAAAGGCAATAACATCAGTCACACCCATTGTACCACAACAATGCCAGGAACAGGGCCCCCTAATGTTGGAAGCACCACTGAAACAGCCCCTAGCTTTCAGATAATCAGATGAATTGTAATCGCTGCGCGGCCGACTGCGTCTCAACTATTGTCAGCATCCCTTGTGCCAAGGAGACGACCAAAGCAAGTCTCGACGTAGGCCCGCCATATACCAAGGCAATACACTTTAAATCGAACCAAAGCACGGAGATCAACCCATCAACAGCACACAGCAACTCCAGACTAAGCAGCAGGCCCAGCCCCAGCAGCAGCATTGGCAGGCGAGGCAGCATGCACGGCGGTGCTGCCAGCAGCACACTGGTGGCAGCAGCCCTGGCTGTGCTGCACTTAGCAACTGCACGGGAAGCTGGCAGCCCCTGCCAGCAGCAGCACACAGCAGCTCAGCACCAGCTGGACATTCACGCACCGGACACACATCAAACTGCTGGCTGGTGGCACAGCCCTGGCTGTGCCACAGGCTGGCAACAGGCTGTTGCACTGCGCAGCTGCACTGAAAACTGCCAACCCCTGCCAGCTAGCACAAACAACAGCACAGCACCAGCCGCAGCCATTTTTATGTAGCATCTTCAACATACGAAGCAGCTGTGCTGTGCTGCAGGCACGGCGGTGCTGCTAGCAACACACTGCTGGCTGGTGGCAGCAGCCCTGGCTGTGCTGCACTGAGCGACTACACAGGAAGCTGGCAACCCCTACCAGCAGCAACACACAGCAGCTCAGCACCAGCTGGACATTCACGCACCGGGCACACATCAAACAGGTGTGATGTGTTGCAGGCACGTCAGCACTGCCAGGAGCAGCACACAGCAATGCTGGCCGGTGGCAGCCCTGGCTGTGCTGCACTGAGCAGCTGCACTGACAGCTGCCAACCCTTGCCAGCAGCAGCACACAACACAACACTGCTGCAGCCCTTCATTGCTGCACCTCATCCCCCTCAGCTGCTGCGTCCTCGCCCTCCATAGCCCCACCATCCACTGCATCAGCAGCGTTTTCTTTCTGCGCCTTCAGCCACTGGCGGCACTCCATCATGAAAGCGTACATGCTGATGCCTCCGTTCTTCAACGGCTGCGTCACCTTCTTCTCCTTCACTGCCAGCTCCTCTGCTGCCTCAGGTACGCTGACTGGCCGTTCCCACTTCTTCGTGAGCTCGAGCGCGTGCTTGTTGATGCGCTTGTACATGAGGTTGTACTCTGAGGCACGCGGCTTCAGCTTTTTGGGCCCCCAGCGGACATCATTGTCGTACAGCTGCGCTCGTGTTGCCTCTTCACCTTCTTTCTTTGGGTGCTGAATCTTCTCCTGCAGGTGGGTAAGATGGTGCAGGCAGCAAGTGCAGATAAAACACCAACAGCTGTCACCATACACATTGTTTTCTGACTGCAGACATGTCCAATGTTTCAAACACATGTTTGTCAGGGATCGGAGGCAGCCAAGACCAAGCAGTGATAGCGTGCATATTAATCATGTTGATTATGCTGCTGCCTGATGTTCTTGCGCCAACACTCATGCCCGCTGCTTTGGCAATGGACGCAAAGGAACATGCTTACCTCGTAGTACCACTCCCACATTTGTCCCCAGGAGGACCAGCTCTTCAGCATGGGGATCTCCCGCACGCGCACTCCATTTGCTGCTGCTGCTGCTGCAGCTGCAGCCTCAGCCTTGCCACTGTTGCTGCCATTCGATCCGCCAGCAGCAGCAGCAGCAGCAGCAGCAGCAGCAGCAGAAGCAGCAGCCCCTGCTGCTCCAGCTGCTTTGCTGCCAGCGCCAGCGCTGGCCATGTGAGCACTGCCAGCCCTGCCTACGTTACCTTGGCCTATCATGTCTGCCAGCCGCTGCACAGCTGCACCTCCCCCAAACACCTCCATGAGCGTCTCCTGCACTGCCACCTTCATCGCCCCAAACACGCCTGCTGCTGGGTTGCTGCTGCTGCTGCCACTGACCTGGTATGTGTTGCTGATCCCCAGTGCTTCTGACAGCCTAGCATTGTTGCTGATGTTTGGGTGCATCATGGCAGCGAAAGGGTCGCCACGCATGCGCTGGTCAAATTCTGCGGCAGCCTTCTCAGCTCTGCTGCTGGACAGCTCTGCTAGTACTGCTTGTCTGACCTGCCGCAAGTGGTTCAAGTGCTGCTGCAGCTCTGCACTTTCCTCATCAACTGCAAAAGCGGCCCCCTCATCCAAGGCTGACTGCATCTGCTGAATAGAGAAGTCGAGGGCCTTCAGCTGCTGCTCTGCTGCTGCACCCCCTGCCCTTGCAGGCTGCCGCTGTTGCTGCTGCTGCTGCCATGCGGCTGCCCCTGCAAACACTGGTCGCTGCTGCTGCTGCTGGTGAGCCTGCTGCATCTGAGGCGCTTGCATAAAAGGCTCCTGCTGGCTCACCCAAGAACCTCGTAAATGCCAGCCGCTGGGTGTGTAGCTCGGGCCCTGCTGCTGCAGCTCCCTAGCTGAATCCTGGTCATCCTGACCGTCGTCGTCTGCTGCTGCTGCTGCTGCTGCATCATCAGACTCCTGCTCGTCATCAGACTCAGCAGCCTGCAACTGCTGCTTGCGAGGGCGTCCGCGCTTTCTCTTGGGCTTGCTCACGGCCGCTGCGCCTCTGCAGGTGCTCTGCTGCTGGTGCTGCTGGTCTAGGGTAACATCATCGCTGGCAGCTACAGTGTTCTCCTCGTGCAACTCGTATTCGCGATATCTAACACTACGTTTCTTACTTCGTGAGCTAGGGGGTCGCATGGCGCGTTGTTGATCGAAGGCAGGGAAGTAGCACCACAGCTGACAACGAACTCGTAGTGTTGCGAAACGACCGCAAAAGGCACAAAAAAGGTATGGAATAGCTGATTGATCCATATTACTTAGATTTCATGGGCGTGTGCCCTGCCCTGCGACTGAACCACGGTGTCACTGGCGCTCCACACAGGGGGTTGGTGCAGCCGAGGCAAGCGCCCGGCAGGGCCTTTCAAGGCCTCAAAAATAAGAAAAAAATAGATTTTTTCTATGGTGTTTTTCCGGGCGCCGCTGCGCGGCGCAAAGTCCACAAAACCATTACAAAACCAAGAACCTGGGGTATCCGGACCCCCAGTGTGTTCGGCCTGGGTACGGATTCACACTGCCACTGCACTGTCACTGTCCGGGTACTGTGTAATACTGGGGGTTTACTAATGATTAGTAATCAGCAGCACTGCGTGCAGTGCACGTTGTGCCACAGGTTGCCGCAACGCACGGGCTGTGCAAAATGGTTCCACCTCTGTTGCTGCTCAGGTAGCTCAGCAGGCTGCTGCCGAAGTGCAGAATTGAAAAACCGGTCCTCCGAGGCGGCAGTGCTGCCAGAACAGTGACTGGCTGCAGCAGCTGACTCCTTCATGGGCTGCATGGCAGAGAGTAGCTGCTGCTGCTGCCAGGTTGCCCGGATTCTTGGGGGCATACTGGACACTGTGAGGAGCGGCCCGCTCGACCGTCGAGCAGAACTGGCTGCAGCAGCTGACTTCTTTATGGAGTGAGCGGCATAGAGGCTCGCTAGTCAGTGGGCACAGTGTTGGGCGGTGTTGCCAGGTCGACGTCGTATCTGCCCTCTGCTCCGTAGCCACCACCATTCCTGTTGTTGGGCGTGTTGCTCCATGAGACCCGATCAAGTTCATCCTGCTGTGCAGAACTGGCTGCAGCAGCTGACTCCTTTATGGGCTGGCCCGTCAGAGCAGTAGCTGTTGCTGCTGCTGCTGCTGCTGCTGCTGGCTTGGTCGAGCTTGCAGGGGCAGACTGGACTGAATGAAGCGTCAAAGGGATCAAAGCTTCAGGTGTTCGAGCTTTTGATGGTACTCCGGAGGTTGGGGCAGGTCGCGCCACTGCAAGGCCGCACAGCAGCAGTGCGACGACTAATGTCGTCAGCCCGCGGAAGTCCATAGTGTATCCTGCAGCCAGATGTACAGAGTCTCAGTTTGCTGATTCTTTTGAAGCAGTTGCATGCACCAAATGCTTAAGCTTGAGCGAAGACATGGCGGTAACTGTTTAGTTGCCGACTGCTCGGCCCGCTCAGGCTCTTTGAAAGCATGACGGGGTGAAGCTGTTACTGACGGGTCTCGGTAACGGGTGGTAACGGTAACACATGGTGGCAAAAGCGGCTGGTAACGGCTGGTAGCGGTAACGGGTGCGGCGGCTGGTAACGGCTGGTAACGCAGCGGTCGGCGGCTGACGGCGGCTGTCAGTACTAGCCACCGTGACGTCGGGCATCGCCGTTATAACACTTGTCCCGTTGTTACATACCTTTGCAGGTCTCAAATGTGCAACATGCTAATCACGTAAGCTTCCGTCGAGGTTTCTGCACAACATGGCACAACCTAAACACACTTAGCACTGAACTCGTAGGCTGTGCAAAGTACGGCAAAAGTTGAACTCGTAGGCTGTGCAAAGTACGGCAAAAGTGATGCCACCGCGTTGCCATTATGCATTGAATGGTTATGATGCCAGGTTCGTGCCTCACTAAAGTGCAGACATGGCATGTCTACTGTAGCACACGCCCAATGCTGGCTACTCCCCCAGTGTCTGCAGAGCAAGGGTATCCCACTCGTCAGCATCAAGCTCAAATGCAGTTGTACCACCCAAGTACATCATCTTGGACATGCGCACTGCCCTGCTGATGTTTGCACCAGCCACCCTGCAGGTCCCACCTGCCCGTTCATACACGTGCGCCTCGCTCTCCAGCTCCACCAACTCCTTGCCTGCATAGCTCTGCGTTGCGTGCACACACACAGGTGTGTCGCATTACGCTATTGCTTTTCAAAGTGCACACACACACACAGGTGTGTCGCCATCCACGCGGCACACAACATCCTCCTGCAGCTCAACCAGCTCCGGAGGGATTGGCACTGAGTCGGGTGGCAACACAATTGCCACCACCTGCCGGCTGCTGTACATCAGCCGCAGGTTGTTGCCAATGTCCATAGCTGAAGAAGCTGGCAGCGGTCTGCCAGTCAGGCTGTGCAGGGCAGGGTCATACGCTAAGTCCTCCTGCTGCTCTCCTGCAGTACCATCTTCTTCCGACTCGGCATGATGCTGCATCTTCCTCCCATGTTGCATCTCCCTCATCTGCATGCTGCTGCTGCTGCTGCTTACTGCAAGACGCACGCTGATGCTTGCTGCTGCGTGTCACATTGGCATCGGTTTTGGAGCGCGCTGATGCCGCCGTTGCTGCAGCTGCTGACGCCCCTTGATGTTGCCTACTGCTGCGCCTAAGCGTGCCAGCAGGAGCAGCAGCAGCAACAACAGTATCAGTTGTGGCAGGCGCCACTACAGCTGCTGCAAAGTGTACGCGTCGTCTGGCCGGCTTCGCACAACTCTGTGCTGCTGGCGTTGCTGCTGCTGGTGCCTCTGCAGCAGATGCATCTGCATCTTCTGCAGCTGCGCCACTATCCATCGCTGCACCATCATCACCATCCTCTGCTGCTGCTGTTGCTGCTGCTGCTGCAGCAGCAGCATCTTCTGATCCAGTATCTGATGCTGAACCATTGACAATCCCAGCATCACCGTCACCGTCACCGCTGCTGTTGCTGCTGCTGCTGCTGCTGCTGCTGCTGCTGCGACCCCATCCACCAGCACATCATTTGCTGCTGCCTCGCATGCTGCTGCACCTGTTGCTGAGTGCTGCAGCGGAGGCTGCAACACTGCAGCAGGTGCTACGGTGGGCTCCTCATCTGCATCCTCATGTGCATCACGCACCACGCAAGTGGGTGCCCTGAAGTACAACAGCAGTGGCTCCTTGCCGCGCACCTCCTGCGTGTGCGCACCACGCACACGCTGCTGGCGGCATGCCTTGCCAAAATCCTGACAGAACTGCAAGTGCAGGTCTTTCTCTTCCTGCAGCTGTTGCTTGACCCTGTAATGGTCAGCAGCAAAGCTGCCACTGCTGTAGCTGCTGCCGCTGCTGCTCAGCAACCTCCTGGTGGTGGTGCTCAACTTGGGTTCAAGCTGATCCACAAGCTGCATCACGTCCTGCAGGTTGCTGCTGCTGCTGCTGCTGTTGCTGCCATTGCTGCTACCAGCTGCAGAACTACCAAACTCATTGTGCTGTTTGCTGCCTGTGTAGTATGAGAAGGGAAGTCGCGCTGCGCTTGTGCTGTTCCCTGACCGCTACGGGCACCAGCAGAGCCTGCTGCAGTGCAGAAGGGTTGGGGTTGTGCTTCCTGGTGATGGCAACAAAGTTCTCCACCACTAGGGTCATCACAGCTGCAGGTGACAGCGCTGCCAGCATGCGCTGCCCCTCTTGCGGCCCTAGCACGCGCAGCAGATACTCCTGCACACCCTTCAACCCGCTCACCATCAGATGCACTGACTGGCGTGAGGTGCTGCTGAGAGCCAGCTCTGGCCCCTGACCGCCGGGCCTGCCGGTGCGTGCTTCCATCTGCTGCTGCTGCCGCCTGGTTAGCTCTGTGCACTCATGCAGGCCGCCAAAGCAGTCTGCAGTGCCTTGAAGTTCGACCCCCAGCGCCATAGCACAAATAGCACCTGTGTTGGTCAGTGGCACAGTGTGATACAACCATGCATGGATGCAAAAGCCATCATGACTTGCATGAGTGATCATCACTGACAGTGCATGATGATGATGACAGTGCATGGCATGTCACTGTGTGCGGCGGCAGCCGCCGCCACCAGCGCGTAGTGGCATTCGGCAGCAGCCGTGCTTGCGGCTAGTAGCGGTAGCGGCGGCTGGGTCCCTGGCAGCGGCTGGTAACGGCTGGTAACGGTAGCGGCGGCTGGGTCCCTGGCAGCGGCTGGTAACGGCTGGTGACGGTAGCGCACACCGCCGCCAGGGGCCTGGTAACGGCTGGTAACGGTAACGGTGGTAGCGGGTTCCCCCTGTCAAAAGCAACCTGCTCACCTTGATCTACGATCTGCAACCGCCTTATAAGCTTATAATCCAATCGAGGTGCTCTGTCGCATCGATTTCAGTTCTGCTGACACGAAAGCGGACTGTTTATGGGCTGCAACAGGCCCTGTTGCCTGGAGTCGGTTACTGCAGCTGGTGCCACCGGATTTGATCACCCGTGCCGGGCAGCAACGTCGGTTACTTGTGCCACCAGACTCGACACCGGGGCTGTGATGCATCTCTTTGGTTCTTAGCAATTGTGGAGTAAGAGGGTGTCACATGCATCACAGAAACATGCATATGCCATGACGGCCCCGTGCCTTCACGTGCACACAAGCTTGTTTGGAGAAAAGTCAAAACTGCTGCTAGGCACCCCGAACAGCGCTGTTCAGCAAAGGCGCACGAAAGGGCTGCAGTAGTCTAGGTCTTTTGAGTGCACTCAGCGGCTGTGGGTGCTCTGCTGTCGGTTGGTGTTCAACGCTCAGTCAATGAGTGACTGGGTGATTTGGGGTAGCCTACGTATGTGCGGCACAACTGTGATCACCTTGCAAGGAATTGATGGATCAATAGTCTGATCCTGACACCACAATGCCAGTATCCATCTCCTGACACAACGATGTCACACGAAACACATGTCAGCACCGTGCTGACAGTGTCACGGGTGCTAAGCATGCTGAGCCGCCGTCAACATGATGATGCCACATACTGAGTCAAGACAGATAACCGAACGGCACTGCTACGTCGCACACATGCCCGCACTGTTTCAGTGCAACAGCGGCCGTGAACCAGTCATGAGCACCTGATTGCGGAGTGCCACCAGAGAGCAAAATGGTCCCAGCGGCATCCAGCCTAGGCTGAGCATACCAGGTCAACTCTTTCATGTATGTCTTGCTGGCTGAACACTGGCCCGATGATGTCGACACAGAATGCTTCAAGTACACTGCAGTGTGCTTCGTCAGCTGATGTTGTCAGTGCGCTCATCGGCTGACAATCAGCCAAGAGCCTCTGACGAACCAAAGCACGACAGCACTGCATATGCTGCTTCATGCACTGCCGTATAGTCACTGGCGATCACTGTGCCACCTGTGTTCTCTGCAGCAGGTTCATTCACTGAAGCCTGCATGCCAAGATTGAGCCACCTGCGACAGCGCGTGCAACGGCCGCACAACACAGCGGCTGCACCTAACTCGCAGCTACTGCTGCACCTGCCACGTCAGCGTCTCCCCTGCCCACATGGGCACAACGGTTGACGGCCCAAAGCTGTAGCTGGCCGGCACCACAAAGTCCTGCTTCAGCAGCGTGATGCTGCCGCTGTTGCGCGGCAGGCCGTAGAAGTCGGGCCCGTTGAAGCTGGCAAACGCCTCCAGCTTGTCCAGCGCGCCAGCCTGCAGCAGCGCAGGACGAAAACGTGTCAAACACAACTCAGTTGATGCTTGGATGTTTGGAACACAGCTTGGATAAATGTGCTGCACACCAGCCCCTGGTGTGACTGCTGCGTTGTGCAAGCCCTCGAGCGTGTCCGGCATGCTCATCAGCAACTAAGCAATGTATGATGCTACACCAGGAGGCTAATGGCTGTAGCATGTGCCGGCCTCCCCCGCACCTGCTCAAAGGCCATGGCGTACAGCGACATGGCGATGGGCGCGCTGAAGATGCCTGCGCAGCCGCACGGCGCCTCCTTGGTGTGCGTCGCGTGTGGCGCGCTGTCAGTGCCCAGGAAGAACTTGGCGCTGCCGCTGGTGGCTGCTGCCGCCACCGCCTGCCTGTGGCGCTCGCGCTTGAGGATGGGCAGGCAGTAGTTGTGCGGCCGCAGGCCCTTCTGCAGGGGCGGCAGCATGACGCATTGAGCATTATGGCGGGCACAAAGGATCGGTCATGGTTGGCAGTGAGCGGGTGGAGACTCGCGTATGTAGGTGAGCGCAACTGCAGCGCACATGTGTGGTAGTAAGGCAGCCCAACCTGACGCAGATTTCACCACAGCGTAGCGTTGCAACAGCCGGGATAACAAGGAGTGGCAATTGTTACAAGTGGTGTGCAGGCCTTTTCAAATTGTTACAAGTGGTGTGCAGGCCTTTTCAAATTGTTCCAAGTGGTGTGCAGGCCTTCTCAAATTGTTACAAGTGGTGTGCAGGCCTTTTCAAATTGTTACAAGTGGTGTGCAGGCCTTTTCAAATTGTTACAAGTGGTGTGCAGGCCTGGCACCACTCAGTGCCACTCACCGCGAAGAGTGCGTTCCTGTTGAGCAGCATGTGCTGCGGCGTGATGGTGGCTGCGATGTTGGCTGGCGCACTCGCCACGAACGCCGCCGCGTCTGCTGTGGTGATGTGCTCCATGACCACCTTGAGCTGCGGCACTTGGTCCAGCAGCGGCTTCTGCAGTTGGCCGGTGGTAACCAAGGTAGTCAGGCGAGGGCCCAGCAGATCAGGCAGCAGCAGCGTGGGCAGAAGCAGAAGCACACAAAACCATGGCCACTGTGCACACACAAGCGCTGCTCAGTCTGTACAGAGCTCCCCTAGCTGTTCCTGCAGAAATTTTCGCATCAGATGTTTCAAAATGCCGCTTGCCCGCTCACCAGCTTGGTCTCGATGAAGACTGCTTCGCGGTCAAACATGTCCACCTCAGCATCCGTGACCTCGCCGTGCACCAGCAGCAGCAGCCCAGCCTCAGCCATGGCGCGCAGCGCAGGCAGGCAGCGCTGCATGTCGGTCACGCCAGAGTCTGGCCGCAGAACAGCAAGCACACAGCAGGAGCGGCAGGGAAGCCAGCAGCAGCAGGCATACGTCTGGTCAATCCCTTCACCCAGCCTGGGTCTCTGCGTCGCAGTGCTTAGTGTGGTTTGCTGTACGAGCTACAGGCACTCGAAACACTGAGCAGCAGCATCAGCGCCAACAACAGCGGTGTTGTTTTCATCAATTGCAATGCAGCAAGCCAGGGGCCTGCTGAAAACATGCAGATTTTGCTGCCTCAGCCAAGCACGAAGCGCCAGCTAGCAGCTGCCAGTGCTGCTCAATACATATACATGCTCCCCTTCACCCCCCACCCTACACACACAGGCGCATCAAGCCCACCTGAGTTGGTGGTGGCTCCTGCGGGGTACAGCTTGTATGCCACGATGCCTGCCGCTGCTGCTGCAGCCACGTCATCAGGCGTGGTGTTGTCGGTGAGGTACAGCGTCATCAGCGGGCTGAAGGCACTGCCCTGGGGGAGTGCGGCGCTGATGCGCGCCTTGTACTCGAGAGCCTGCAGGGTACAGCAGCGCCAGGCAGCCACTGAGCCAGGTGCTGCAGGTGATGCAGCAACTGACGCCCACTTGCGGTGCTTGCTGTGCTGTCAACTACTCAGACGGGTGAAGGGACTGCTCTATTGCCGCTGTCGGACACTGTGCTGATGCAAACAGCTGCCAGTCCAACTGACTGGCTGCGTGCTCCAGCAGCTGACACAAAGAGGCATGCTGCTGGTGCAGCTGCTGCTGCTGCTGCTGCTGTCACTGGTGCTGCTGTGTGGCGGGCATACCAGCTGCGTGTTTGTCACGGGTGGCACCAGGTTGGGCATAATGATGGCACGCGCAAAGTGGGCAGCAGTGTGCGGCACCACGGAGCGCATGTTGTCGCCATCACGCACGTGCAGGTGCCAGTCGTCTGGTGTGGTGATGGTCAGCGACTGCTGCTGCGTGCCTGCTGCTGCTGCTGCAACATGGCGACGGCTGCATGCTGCTGCTGGGCGCAGCCAAGCTGCTGCATCCACACACTGCAGGCCACCTAAAACATCAAAGACAAAAACATATATGAGTCACAGAACATGCAAAAGCTGAGGTGTTGACTTTGGTCGACGATAGCCAGTTGCTGTTGCAGCCAGGTGCTGCTGCTGGCTGCGCTCCTGCTGCTGCCTGCTCACCTGCAAGCCTGAACCGTGTTGCTGACGGCTGCAGCAGCATGCTGCGAATCATCAACTGGTGACTGTGGTGTCGTCTGAAGATGGTGCAATTGCAGTCCCCAATGGCAGCAACAGCAGCAGCCTGATGGAGCTTGTACTTCAATTGTACGGCCGCAGGTACAGGTGCACGAGAGCCCCTATTAGTACCATCAAATTTCAAGTCATTCAAGACAATTGTCGTTGTCGACGTAGTGCACCTCTGCATTTTGACAAGCTAGGGCTGTCATTGTTGTCTTGTACCGAGAACGCTTCGCACAAAGCAAGGGAGATGGTGATCCTGGCTTTAATAAAGCAATGTGTTGTCGATTATTGCGGTTTATACAGATCGTATGCGCTGAGTCTGTTGCGGTACTTCGACGACAGTAGTGCCTGAGACACCCACCCCGCCCTGCCTTACTGATCGTTCGTGGTGTAGCCTAGTTTGCCCTCGTACCTTCAGGCAAGCATGGTGGTTAGGGTAGATGACAGTAGAAACAGCAGCAGTGGGCTGGAGTTCAAGCTACATCCGGTAAGACTGACCAGGAGCAGTAGCAGCGCTCCACCTGGCCTGTTGCACAGCTGCGCTGTGCCCCTTGCCTTGGATGCTGACTATAAGCCAGCGATCTTGCATCTGTGCATCCCCAACTGTTTTCAGACCCAAGTGAAATGCATGACAGACTCACGTAATGATGCAGCACTCCTGCAACAAGCTCATGCTGTGGCTTGCCCCTGTGCGTTTGCTCAAGGCATGCACATGCTGCTCCTGATCCCACTGATCAACAAGTCCAAGCATTTTGATCACAGCAGCAACAGCTCATGCACCGGCCACGTCCGTGCTTGACGGGCATGTCCTGCGCTGCTGAAAGACCAAAACACTTGCTTGGAGTTGGGCTTGCGGGCCCTTCAAACATCACTCGCATTTCATGCAGCATGCCACGCATCAAACCACCCCACTCACCCTCTTCTGCATCCTCCTTGCGCAGCTGGTGCTGATCAACATCAGCGACCACCACACTCGCCTCAAGGCCAACAGCCCTGATGGCGGCCCTCCCCCGCTGGTGATGGGCTGCCTGCTGGGCAGCCAGGACGGGCGCGCAGTGGACGTGGCCAACAGCTTCGAGATCAAGTTCACCGAGGCACTGGACGGCGGCTTCGAGATAGACACGCCCTTCCTGCTCAAAAAGGCGGAGCAGTGTGAGTGGCCGGCGGGGGTCTGCAGGAGACTGGGTGGCAGACAGCACAATCGCGCTGCTGCACGCAGAGGTCGGGCGGGGGTTTGCAGCAGACTAGGTGGCAGGCTGTGGTGCTGCACGCAGAGCAGTCAACAGCTGAGCAAGGTTTACGATGTGCAGCTGTTGTGGCACGCCGCACTGCCGTGCCAACATCATGTGCTGCAGCAAAGGCACGCAGTAGAGCAGCAGCCTCCTGCAGCAGTACAGCAGGAGCTAGCCGTGCAGCAGCAGCATGCCTATGGTCTGTTGCGCAACTGCAGTTGCTCTGACAATCAACTGATAGGTTTGTCTCTGCCGCTGCCTGTGCTGTTGCCCTGCTGCTGCTGCTGCTTGCTGCAGACAAGACTGTGTTCCCCAAGCAGGACATTGTGGGCTGGTACTGCAGCGGCAAGCAGCTCTCAGACAGGCACCTGGCTGTGCACAGAAAGGTGCGCACAGCACAGCACAGCAGCAGCTGGCCACAGCATGCAGCACATGACCAGCACGCATAGATCGCTATGCAAGCAGCACCTACGTGCCCAGCTAATCTCTCCAGCAAGCGGCAGGGCGTGCTTGGAGGCAGGGATGCGGAGGCAGCATTGGCTGGCCTGCATGTTGCCTGTAGCACTTGTAGGAAGTGCAGCTGCAGCAGAACCAGCTTGCTCCGCCGCTTCAGGACAGGACAGCAATTGGAGCACTACCAGCACACCATTACCCAAGCTCGCTTGTACCACTATAGTTAACATCTGCAAGCCAGCACCTGCTGTTGCCTAGTACTGACGAAATGCAGCTTTCTGCAGCATGCATTTTTGTGTGCAAGCGGAGCAGCCTGGTGCTGATGAATATCCCATTCTGCCCTGTTCTGCCCCTTGGTGGCTTTGCCCCTGTGCTTCTGCAGATCTGCGAGCACAATGAGTCGCCGCTGCTGCTGCTGCTGGACCCGGCCATCGACCACAGCCGCAAAGACCTGCCCCTGGACGTGTACGAGACAGGTGGGGCCTGCGCCAGGAAGGCGGGGGGAGTTCATCAGCAGCCCCTGCACATCAGTTGTCACTGATAGCATGCATCTGTTAGCAGTGTACTATGACAGTGCTCCTATCTGCAGCAGCAGGTGTATGAGCACTTACTGCAGCTGCTGCAGCCGCTCCTGACACTGCAACGTTTGATGCATCTGCCGTCCATGATTCTCTTCTGTTGGGTGTCGCTGCTTGTCTGCCTGGTGCTGCAGAGCTGCACGTGGTTGAGGGCGTGCCCCAGACCATCTTTGTCAAAGCCAACTACAGCATGGAGGTGAGGCGGATACTGAAGATCAGCAGGTGCTGTGTTAGGGTGCGTACGTGCTGTGCTTGTTACACTGCTGTAAACAGCAGCTTCAACTTGTTGAGCACGCTAACCTGCGCCAACTACAGCATGGAGGTGCGGGGGGGGGGGG
>CADDIJ020002145.1:0-77272 GCA_902809745.2 Tetradesmus lagerheimii | reverse complement strand
AACTGCCGTGTGAGCAGATTGCATACCGCTATGGGTTGTGTTATGTGGCGCCGCAGCAGCATGCTTTTGAGCATCTGCTGATTGTGATGGTGTCTTGTGTATGGTTTCCAAGCACCGAGGGTGGTCCCTCGTTTTGGCTACACTGCAATGGCAGCACAGTTATGCATTCAGGGGTCAGACTATGTGTGGCCTTCAACGTGCATGCAGGATGGTGGTACGGGCAACAGCTTGCTCACGCCTGCATGTATTGGGCTGGGCTGCTTTCCGTGCACTCGTTTACAAGCCGAATATGGCAAAGTCAACCTTCCACGTTGTATGGCATCTGCTGTGTGTGCAGATGGCAGATCATCATGCATTGCAGCGCGGTTGTGTGATACTGCAGAGGGCGCAAAGCAGGCTTGTTTGCTGCACATGGTTTTTGTGCAGGGGTGCACGCGTGTTTCAGTGTGCATGGTTGCTACCCAGAGGTGCCTGCTCACGGCTTTGTGTCTGTTGACTACGGAACATGTTGACTTATGAAGTGCAAGCAGGCTGGTGGTTCGGACAACCACTCCCTCGCATGCCTGTGTTGGGCTGGGCTGATGTGCGTGCTCTCATCTACAGACCTACGACGCGTTGCAGCGCGTTGTTGTGATGTTGCTGACGGCGCAAAAGCAGGCTTGTTCGTTGCAGATGCTGGTCATGCGCCAGTGTTGCAGTTTCTGCTGCACAGCGTACCTGATCCATCTGCACGACGCAACATTGCTGCTTTGCGATGCTTCTTTGCTTGCTGCGAGGCGGGTGTGTGGGGCTGCATTACTCCTCATACGCACTTGTATTCACAGCGGCTGCATGCCGCATGCAAAGTTTTCAAGAAGAGGAGACCACATGCTGTGGTCCTGTGCAGTGTGTCGCTAGTATGCCAAGCAGCATGTCAAGGCCAGAGAAAAGCATGTCCGACACCGTCTGCCCTAGTTGGCCTCTGCATCATCTGTGTGTAAACACACGGTGCAAGTGTGTTGACCCAGATCCAATGGAAATGCAGACAGCGTTTTGCATGCTGCTGTGTTTTGTGAACAGCTTTGTTGGACTGGCATGCTTGATTGTTATCGGCTGCCACAGTACATGTCTCTGTCTGGTAACTGCTGCTGCCACTGTCAATGGCTGTCATCAAGCACAGCGGGCTCGTGCTATTTGCAACAGGTCATGGGCTGCGCTTTGCTGCAAAGCTGGTTACAGGCGGATGCAGAGACAGGGGACCAACACGGCCACACAACAAAGTCAGCGCAGGTGACTACGTCCTAGTACGCCTGCTTGAAGTCGGTGCATAGGTTTCATTACTACATTGCTGCATTACAAGTTCAGCTGCGTGCTGAGGATCAAATGCAACGTGGGACATGATCAATATTCATAAGACGAGAAGTTCGTGGCGAAATCGTCAGGTGACCTGCAGCAATCTAGGCATCACGAGCACAGCAGCTCAGGGATACATGTATATCCACTTCATTGCTGCCTTGCGTACGTGCGCAGCTGCCAAGCACACTAGTGACATCGCAGCTAGACCAGCGCGGTCAGTGGCTGCATGGGCCCCTGTATTGGTCACAGCCCCTTGAATCACAATAATATATTGACTTGGACCCCTGAATGTTTTGCCAGTGAACTATGCACGTGGCCGTTTCAAACTACTCCTGCACTGCATCGATGATGTCCTGACATGCCGGTGGCACATAGCCTCACTGCTGGTGATGCCATCAACGTGGGTCGGACAACAGCAATGCAGTCATCATCATCATATCACCCGTTCAAGCCATAGCATCAATGCCATCGGCCCCGCGCCCCACAGGAGCGGAAGAAAGAGGGAGCACCGCTCCATTGTGTTTGCAACCTTTGCGTATACCACGTGTGCACGAAATACTCAGCAACACTCCTAGACACCTCCCGACACATCCCCTTACTATACCCCAAACATCATCAAAAAACAAACCGCAACAATTTGGTTGATGCAACAGTCACTCAATGCAGTGTGATGAGGATGCAGCATCACTCATTTTCGCAAGAACTTTGGGCTAGTACTCTCAGAGGCTCAGGGGACCATTCGGCTTGATTGCCAATCGGCTCGGCGAAGTTCGCAGGCCCTGTGCCAGCCCCCTGCCAGCCTTGCTGAGCCCGCCCAACAGATATGCCCTTGTTAAGGAACTTTTTGGTATGAAACCATACCAGGCTGACGTCACAGTTGTGCGTGTATGCGTTTATCCCAGCACCCGGCCAAGCTGAGCCTCCAAAGGGTGCAGAAAACTTCAAATCATCATGAACCCGATAAAAACACCATGATCAATACTGATGAGTACCCCTGCACCATTCATTGGATGCCACCCCATCACCATCAATAGTGATGGCAGTACTATCCAAGCTGCAGATATGTTACGTATCCGGCATCCACAAAAAGATCTCATAGGCTGCTGACAACTGGCAGCTGCTGAACAGCTGTGCAGAACATGTGCTTCGGAAAAGGACCGCAGCAACTTTGTTGAACAAACCAGAAGACAGATGCAGCTTGCTGGAAAGGCTGCTGCAGGTGTTGCAGGAAATTGCCCATATGCATACTGCATCTACGGTCTAGGCATATTCGGCAACCTCCAACACGTGCCAAGCAGTGCTGGTCAAGCTGATCAGCAGACAAGCAGGCTGTGCAAGCTACTGGACCGTGACCAATGTGGGTACCAATAAGAACCATTCAATTGTTATCACAGCGTCAGCAGGGAGCTGTGCCATAAGCTGATGGAAGATTGTCACAAGATCACATGCAAAATCTGGCCCACCAGCTTGCATTGCTCAACAACCGCAAGTGGTGGATATCTCTGAATCTCTAAATCATGACATGCATGCAAAACATGCCATCGCCTTGCAAGGCCATGGAATTGCTGGGAACAACAATAGCTCAACATGCTGAGCACATGACAGATAGAGTTGAAAAAGTGAGACATGCTTCTTGTCGATGGCTCTACAACAGTACCTGCCATGCATGCAGTAGTTGCAGCTTAAGAACTTGCATGTGCTAGAGTCTGCTGATGTTTTTTTGCCTTCCAAGTGTGCCATTTGAAATATGCCCCTATGACACCAGCAATAGCACTGATGCCTCCAAACGTGAGACCAATGGCTACTGCACACGTTGAGCCGAGTCCGCAGCCTGAAGAGGGACTCGAGGAACTAACGGGTGCAGGTACATGTACCTGTACAGGCGGTGCTGCAACACCTGCACGTCCAGAGACACACAACAGGCATACCACAACTTAGGACCGTGCTGCTGTCTTTAGCATGAGCATTGTTCACGCTGAGGTAACAGGTGTTGAGACATTTTGCACAGTGACCTGCAGCAAGAAACAACCACAGCGACCAGGGTATATACATTGCAAGCATAGGTGAACCACAGGTCAGGTTGTGTGGTTCAGAGCTATTCTAACTGCAGTACCGCCACCAGAAGCTCTAGCACGTGGGCCAGCAGCACCACCACAGCAGCAGCAGCAGCAGACGTGGCTGCGGCCATGCCCGCGACAGGCATATCAGCACCTGCTGGCTCAGAGACATTCCTGTTTTGTTACGTACCTACGTGAAGCGTCACGAGCAGCAGCGCTGCAATGATTGCACATGGCGACATCTGTTGAATATCGGGCAAGGACACGGCTGAAGAGCCCTGATGTACGCCTGCTTCTAACGGATCAATATGATCAAAACACTCACTTCTGTACGGCTGCTGTGCGTGCGCATGTCATCATCAAGCAAGGCTGAGACAACCGGGCGCCGCCCGGGGCGATGTGACATGCTGTGTGACACGTTTTAAAGGGAGTTCAAAAATATTGAGGGCAGTTCATCTCTTAGTGAAATCAAATGGCGTTTTGATGGAATCATCTATGCACTACAAACCGGATTGCGGGAGGCGGCCGACATAGTCATGCATGGGCTTGGCTGGCATATGCATTCACTTCTTGCGTGATGCATGTGAAAGAGCAGCAGCACTCTAGCAGAAAAGCATGCAGAGACGCCCCAACCCTTGCCTGCGAGGCTAGCCTGCACATGCAAGGGTAATGATAACGAGATCCTGTGCTTAGTCAAGCTGACAGCAGCACCTGAAAGGCACCGATGATATACTAGAACAGCGTGAACTGCTGGCCAGAATCCTTTGAAATAGCCAGTGCAAGAGGCACGGTGTCGTGGAAGCAGTGCCTTGAGGTAACCCTAGCAGTGCCTGAAGTAGTGGGTCGCGACAGCGTTGCATGCAGGCCGTGGAAGCAGTGCCTGCGCAGGCGTGCGCGCCCTGCATCATGACCCTTGCATCACCCTTAAAGGGGTCGCGTGTCTCTGCTTGCTTGAATTCCTGCTGGCCTCAATTGCTTGCAAGCAGCAGCGGCTGCTGCTTTTGCATGATGCTGCATAACACCAGCTATTTGCACACGATGCTGCAGGACTATATTGAGCACTTCGTGTTGAATCATTGCAATTGATTGCGCCAGCAGCCAACAGGGCAGATACAGTTATGCTTGTCAAGCAACAGCGGCAGCCTGCTGCAACCCAGTAAACAATGTTGGGCTTGCAAGCTCATCGACGGGTCGAAATTCACGGGCTGCAGGCCCGAAATCTCAGAAATTTTGGAAGGGCCTTTGACCAGCTGATCGAAATCCTGGGCCCGAAAAGGGGGTTCTTTCGACCAATTCTCCCGCCAAATCGCACTTGCCCCGCCACAGAGGCCCCCTGTGGGCAGCTGGTCGAAGTTGGCCAAGGCCCTTCCACCAGCTGATCGAAATCTCCATGGGGAGCTTGCGAGCCCTGGTGAACATACATTGCTATTCCACATTCCATATGCATGCAGGACCGACCCGGTCGGTTGTATGATACGCCAGGCCTAGTTGCGGTATCGTGGCCATGTACAGCCAGCTCCTGCGCTGCATCTGCAGTCGGGCTGCTCTCCTTCTGAAGTACAACGTTAACCTGTTCTGCCAAAACTGGTGAAACCATTTGTTGACCTGATAACCACAACAGCACAAAGCACGTGCCACCATCTTCCAAAATGTGCGACCCGCGCCACTGCTAGCACAGGCAACAAATGCCAGCAGTACCCGTTGCAACAGCGCCGAGTGTTGCTACTGCAGGACGTCCAGCAAAAAAACCCAGCTGCCGAGCTGTCAGGAGCACCAACTGGAACTAGCCGATCTATCTCCGATCACAAGCACCGCGTAACGGTTACTCGCGCGCCCAGCCTGCTGTCATCCCCTGCATCTCTTCATCATCTACTACCCCATCATCAACCACGTCACCCTCAATCCCTCCAAACAGATCACCACCTAAACCCTCCTCAGCTGGCGTCCCTAGGTCAAAGTCCTCTGCCCCAAATCCTGAACCGCCCTCCTCATCAGGTGCTGCGTAGTATGCGCTGCTGCCGATGCTGCCGCCGCCTGCTGCTGCTGCTTCTAGGGCCAGCTGCTGGCTGGTGTAGGCTTGCTGCGCCAGGTGGCGGAAGAGCTGGTAGGGCAGCATGGGAGGGTCGTTCGCCAACACCTGTACGGCAGAAAACAGCAACCACAACCAAGACAGCCATGGCAACAGCATCTTCAGCGAGCCAGGCAGCTGACAAGGCAAGTATATTACTGCGCAACAGCATAAGCAAATCCTGGTGTACCCATGGTGCATAAAGCACACGCACAAAATCTGAAACTTCGGGGGTGCAATCCTGCTACACTGCATTCCCGCGCCGCACCAGCCAAGACAAACACATGCACGACAATACACGGCCAATAGTATCAACAAGTGGCACCAATCGAAGCCAATCCACCAACCATCAGGTAGTCTACAGAAGCTCGCATGAACTGCAACACAGTGCTAGAGTGCTACAAAGTTTTCACAGCGATCGTGACACGCTCCTACCTGCTGCAGCAGAGGGCTGCCGTCGCAGAGGTCTGGCAGCTGCTGCACATCCAGCACTGCCAGCTCTCCAGTGTCAACGTTCACAAAGCCGTCAACTGCTGCAATGCTGCGCAGGCCCAGGCCGTCAGCCAGTGCCACAGCAAAGCCCTGCGCAAGCAGAATGCAGAAGCATTGTAATGTCAGTGGAAAGACAAGAGAAGAGGCTGACTATGGCTAAGGTGATGGTGCAGGGTGGCGGATGGCATTAACTAATGACGGGGTTCTGCATAGACATACATGGACTGCACACTAGATGCACACGCCCTGACTGTGTTGCGTTGGGGTTGTGAAAGCAGATCGTTTGTCGTGCAGCACACAAGCAGCAAAGTGGAGATAAGCAGAAGCCATACCATATGCTTGACAAATTATGCATGCATGCAGTTTACACCCCCCCAAACATGAACAGCACAAGCACTTTGCATACAAGGCAGACGCACCTGTACTGCTTCTATTGCTGCTGCTGGCAGGATGTGCTGCGGTGGCGGCGTGAACTGCTGCCGGCTGCCTTCAGGTGAGTACGCAATCAGCGTCGGCTGCAGCGCTGTCATGGAGCCCTGCAGCACACAGCGCAATGGCACTTCAGTGGTCCTCTCTTCTCCCTTGCACTTGCAGATGTGACAACTCGACTTGATACAAACAAACTTACATGCACACCGCTGTTGACATCGTGCACGGCAGCATCTACACACACAGGATGGGGACAATCACCAGGCCTACTTGCACATTAACAGATAGCATACAGTAACATGCAAAACACAGGGGTGGTCAGTGCTTACTCACCAACTCTCCAAGCAGCCCCACTGTCACCTCCACCCATCGCTGCGTGCCAGCCCACTGCGCCTGCCCATCCACAACAGCCACTGCATCCGTTTCAATCCACGGCTCCACCAGCAGCAGCTCAGGCAGCTGCAGCGGCAACGTCACAGGCAGCGGCTGCTGCTGCAGCGTGCCGGCAGGCAACCTAGGAGTGCAGTTGTTCAGCGCATCTGCGAATATGTAGAGGTCTTCTGCGCTTGAGATGCGTACAATGCCTAGGCCGCCGGTGCGGGTGGGGGGCTTGATTGCGACGCTGCTGCAGTCCCATTTGATGAGCAGTGCTTCGAACATGAGCTCAAAGTCCTGCAATGGGTGTTAGTGAGCGAGAGGGGGAAGGCAGATAGGAGCAGCAACATGCGCTGTGAGGTGGGACCAGATGCAAGCAGGCGCCGGATGAGTAGACAATAGTTGGTAATACAATGCTGCACTACTTGTAGGGGCTGCGTGAAGCCGCATTCACGAGGAGCTAGACCGCGGCTACCAGGGATGTTCTGCATGCAGGAGATACTATATATACATAGAGTGAGGGACAACACGATGTCTACAGCCGCCGCAGCTGCAGCAGCCACGTGCACGTCGCTGCTTGTTATTGCTCACCTCTGGTCGGTCTAGGTACTCCAGCAGCTCCTTGCTCTTAACAACCTTCCTGGGCACTGCCACGAGGCCCACTGGTGCTGCTGCCGCTGCTGCTGCCGCTGCTGCTGCCGCTGCTGCTGCTGCCTCGTCATCATCCTGGCCTTCTGATGCATCCACCTCAGCAGCTGGCCCAGCCAAGCTCTCAGCAATCTCGCCAATGGCCTGCATGCAGCACCACAAAACACATATGTTGCTTGTCAAATAACATTCAGCACCATGTGCACCAGGCATGCTGGTGTTACAGCTGTGCACATTTGCTTGCTGATGATTGATAAAAGAGTGCAATCGTATTGCTGGAGTCAAGCCTGAGCTGTCACACCATACCAATCGACACGCGTACAGCTGATGTACCATACAAGGAACACCGCGCATTCAATGCAATAATTCGACAGTGCCATATACCACAATAGCCTATTGCAACGGTTGCATCTGCTGCTGCCTGTTCAAGTTGACCGAATTGCAACGCACCAGGTTCAGTGTGAGCCTGTTGCTGCACTTGAAAGCAAAGTCTGACGTCATGCCAGTGAACGGCAGCCCGGCTTCCTCCAGGATTTGCTGCAGCAGCAGCCAGGCAGTTTGTTGTTAGACAATCAACCGATGCAGAGTCGCAACAAGGCATTGAATAAACAAGCTAGACGCACTGCGCTGTCATCACACTCGGGACTCAGGCTGCTAATTTGTGTCTTAGGCCACAAGATTGCCGCAGCCTATTAGACCCAACAGCAACCCCACCTGCACATACCTGCAGCTGCCCGTTTGCTGTGGTGCTGTCATCCAGCATCAGCAGCAGCGTTGCGTCGCAGGCCTTGGCTTCTGCAAGTAGCTCCTGAATGTCAAGGAAGCGCGGCGCTGGGGGCAGCACTCCTGCCTGGGCACCCCATGCACCGCCAACACCCTGCGTTAGGCAACCGCGTCAAGCGGCAGCAGCAACAGCATACGGTTAGCAGTGCATTGAAGGTCCAGGAAGCGCGGCGCTGGTGGCAGCACCCTTGCCTGGGCTCCCCACGCACCACCAACACCCTGCGTTATTGCGTAGGGAGGTGTTAGGCGAGAGTGGACAGCGGCAGCGGCAGCATCAGCATCAGAATAGGGTTAGCTGTGTGTTGGTGGTGGCGGCGAAGCAACTGCAGTCAATCTTCTAGGTCCAGGAAGCGTGGCGCTGGAGGTAACACCCCTGCCTGGGCACCCCACGCACCGCCAACACCCTGCGTTGTTGCGGGGAGGCGTTAGGCGAGATTGGCACGCGGCAGCAGCAACAGCAGACGAGTACGGTTAGCAGTTTGTTGGTGGTGGCAGCGAAGCAACTGCAGTCAATTTTATAGGTCCAGGAAGTGTGGCGCTGGAGGTAGCACCCCTGCCTGGGCTCCCCCCGCACCACCAACACCCTGCATTGGTGCGGGCAGGCATCAGGGACAGTGTCGAACGGCAGCAGCAACAGCATACGGTTAGCAGTGTATTGAAGGTCCAGGAGGTGCGGCGCTGGTGGCAGCACCCCTGCCTGAGCACCCCAAGCACCGCCAACACCCTGCGTTGTTGCGGGGAGGAGTTAGGCGAGTTTTGGAAAGCTGCAGCGGCAGCAGCACCCCTGCCTACGCACCCCACGCACTGCCAACACCCTGCGTTGTTGCGGGGAGGCGTTGAGCGAGAGTGGAACGCGGCAGCGGCAGCAGCAGCAGCCGAGCAGGGTTAGCTGTGTGTTGGTGGTGTCAGCGAAGCAACTGCAGTCAATCTTCTAGGTCCAGGAAGCGCGGCGTTGGTGGCAGCACCCCTGCCTGGGCACCCCACGCACCACCAACACCCTGCGTTGATGCATGGAGGAACGTTAGGGGACAGTGTCGAGCGGGAGCACATGCAGCAGCCGAGCAGGGTTAGCTGTGTGCGGTGGTGGCAGTAGTGAGGCAATTGTATGCGCGCTTGTTGGTGGCTGACGCTGCAGGTCGGCACACATGCACAGCCCTGCAAGCATTGCAACCGACACAACATGGAGACACCCACAAGAAGAGCACTGCGAAAAAGGCAGGTGTATAACACATGAATTACTTATATACAACTTCAACCCAGTGCACACTCAGCGTCCACACACCAGCACAAAGTGGCCATCTAACTCCATCTGTGCTTCAAAGTGGCTGTCACGCTGCTGCTTGTCCAGCACATGCGCTGCAATGTACGACTGGCCAGTGCGTGCTGCAATGCGCTCTGCTGCTTCTGCTGCCTCTTCTAGCGTGTGGCGTGCCAGATGCTGCGGGCCTGCCACTATGAGCTGCCGTGACAGTACAGGAACGTCTGTCGGCGGCATGGAGCTGCAACATACAGAAGGAAAAGCAGGACAGCACAAGGAGGCGTCAGAAAACCGCAGACACGCGGGGAATGAATGGCCGGTTGGTTGATTGATTGCCCTCCTGAACACTCGTATACAGCCCTCACAAGGAAGTCCGACGTCATGCACGCAGCGGCTGCCTCGCAAGAAGCACTTGATGCACAGTAGCGCATGTGCGTGAAGAAGACTGTTCTGATGACTGACTAATGTACACGTATACGACACCAAAGATATGCACAGGAACCCAATAGCCTGTATAGCTAGCCTACAACAAAGCAGCGGCTGCCTCATCTTCCTCACATGAGCTCTTCATCAGTCATGCTTGCTGGGTAGAGCTCCTCAGGAATGCCCAGGGCGCGCCATTCGGTGCGTCGTGACAGCAGCGTTGAGCGGCGCTTGGCCTCCCCAGCACCACAGCCAGCAGGCGGCATCAGGAACACATCAACCTGTAAATTCATGCAGCAGCAGCAGCAGTGACGTGGATTGATTATTGTTGTTATAGTGGCGTTATCGACAGGTTGCAACAACCACGTTCTCCAGATGTCTCAACAGTGTCAAGCAGGGAAGGCACCACAAGTGAAGGTTGTGACTCCCCAGCAGAAAGTGAGAGGGACTGACACGCAGAGCGCTCAGGTGATGCAGGCTGGTGAATTCTATACAGCAAAGGCTGCACTATGACACCTGAACCAGCTGGTCATGCATGCGCTCCCAAAACCTGGGCGGGCCTCGACGCACAGCTCAACACCAAACACACCTGGATGTCGCAGCAGCGCGCCAGCTTTGCAGCCACATTGGCACCTGACCGGAACGCCCGCTGCCGCTGCGAGCCGTCCCCACCAACCAGCACCCACACACGCGGCGCAGGCCGCCGCGATGCAGCTTCTGCAGCTACCTCTGCCTCACTAGGCCAAGGCCAGCGTGCAAACTCATCACCGCCTGCTGCTGCTGCAGCTGCAGCAGCATCACTGCCTGGTCCGCCTGCAGCTGCGGCTGCTGCGGCTGCGCTGGACAGGGATGGGTCGCCGCCTTGGCGCTCACGCCGCTGCAGTGTGGCTGTGACACCACCCTTGTACCTGTTGTCAGTCAGCGAGTGGTTGGATTCGGCATGTGAGAATGAGCAGATTAAAAGCTGACACATGCAGTACTCAAATCCAGCGGCTGTAGTGAAGCTTTCCGAGCACGAGCACCAGCATGAGTCGTAGCACTACCCGGCAGTGTGCATCATATCACCAGCAGAACAGCAGTCACTGCACAGGTCTGTCACAGTGCCGTCAGGTGCTGTGCGGCCCCCCGCCCCCCACCTGTCATGGCCCAGGATACGCCCCATGAGCACCTCATCCTCTGTTGCCTCAGGCAGGCGGTCCTCCTCAGCGTACTCCCTGCAGCAGCAGCAGCAGCAGCAGTGAAACAGCAGCAGCAGTGAAACAGCCACCACCTTGAATCAATCAACACTACAACACACCTAATGCCTGCCTGCCAGTGATGCGTCATTGCCGACAAACAGGGGGACCAGCGTGATCTCAACCTGTTGTATGACAAATGTCGCATACGCGCACAACATGATTTTGACATAACTGAGAACGCACCCTGGCCGTCGTCTTCGCTCACCTGTCAAGCAGTGCGTTCCTCTTTGCCTGCTGCTTGGCATCCTCTCGCGCCTGCAGCTCCCGCACATCAGGGTACAGCTTGCCTTCCGCTGCAGCCTCAATCGCAGGAGGCACCCAGTCTTCACCCAGGTCCCAGCGGTCGTAACGAATGGGCTGGTTGCCGTAATGGAACATGCCTTCGTCGCGCATTGTGCGTGCAGCTAGGTCCTCCTCAGGGCGGCCTGCGTCGCGCTCTGCTGTGATCTCTTCCAGAGTGCGGGTGTCAAACTGCAACACGGACAACAGCGGTAGTGCTAACATGAATGGCAGCTCGTGAAAACAGTCCAAGGCCAGGTGCACCTCAAGGGAGCCTGCATTGCGCCCTGCTTAGACCTGGTCTTCTCCTAAATGCGCTTGTCAAACTGCACATGGTCATATGCGCCAGGAAGCGGTGATTCTAGAGAGACAGTACAGCGGTCGAATGTCGACAACAGTGCTCTTTGACTCAGGCTCACTCCATGAGCCGCCCCTCTGTGCATCAGCCCTTGAAACTGCCGAACGACCCCCCCAAACATCACCCCAAAAAGCCAGTGCCCCACCTCTGGTGTCCACTCCTCCGGCTCCTCCACTGGCTCTGCCAGCTCCTCCTTGAGAACTGTCCACCCCCCCCTCCCGCCCACAAAATACTATGCCCACAAAATACTATGCCGAAAACATCGCTTGCAGTTGATAGTACACCCAGCACCCCACCTCTGGTGTCTACTCCTCTGGCTCCTCCACGGGCTCTGCCAGCTCCTCACAAACTGTCACCCCCCCACAACCCCACACACAGAATATCAACCACTGCCTGCAGCCCAGTGACTCAGCCAGGTGCCTCACCTCTGGTGTCCACTCCTCTGGCTCCTCCACTGGTTCCGCCAGCTCCTCCTCACTCAGCCACTCCTTGCTCATCGCAGACAGCACCTCGCTCACACCCTCAGCAAACGGCATGCTGGCAAACGCAGCACGGTCCTCCTGGACGTCAGCCTGGAGACAACAGCAGCAATGCAGCCATAAGCATCAAATGGTATCTGTACAGTACTGCCAAGTTTGAAGTCAAGTGGGTGCCTGCTGAGCGCAGACCAGTCCTCCTGGACGTCAGCCTGGGGACAGCAGCAGCAGCAGCAATGCAGCCATGATCATGCATTGGATGGTATCTAAGGCTAGTGCCAGGGTTAACAAAAGAGTTGAGGTGACTGAGTGCCTGCTGAGGCGCAGGCCTGCCGACGGTTGCTGCAACTACTTGAGTGCCACATCCTCCTCCTATGTCGCTGATATGCGGCTAAACTTCAGTGTCTTTGACGCTGAGAGACAGCAAGTAGTCGCATTTGATCTACTGAAGGACCTATATATCCATGCCAAATGCACCCACGTTGTAGGCCGCATTGTCCAACGTTTCCCGAGCCTCAACAGCAGCATCTGCCAGCTGCTGTGTGATGGCAGCAACTGAGTCGTTCGACCCCGTGGCCTGCGCCCACTGCGCGCTGGCTGCAGTCTCAGGCTTGGCGGGTGGTGGCAGCAGCTGATCTTCATGCTTGCCCTGCCGCAGCAGCGCTAGGTTGATCAGGTGGCGCGCAACACCACCTGGAGTGAGGCCGACTTCGAGAGCCTGCAACACAACACAAGCAAAGGTGGGTCAGCACTGAGGGAGAGAGAATGGTTGATGGAGGTGTGAGAGGGGACAATAGCTCGGAATACCCGCCAAAAGATGTGCAGCAGCACACCCTTGAACGATTGCTTAGTTGGTACCCTACTTGGTATGCAGCTGCCCTGCCAGGAAATTAGCATGGCACCAGGCCGATAGCCACAGATGCAAACAAAACGGTCCGCATCCTACAGAAATGGCCTTGCACCTGCAACTGGGCCATCTTCCAGTCACCACCACATGTGCTGTCACCACAAGGCACGGAATCAATACAACAACCACCACTGCCGTACCTGCAGTCCTGCGATGGACGTCGCAGCCAGCGGCACGTCCAGCCGCACATCAGCCACCATCACGTCACCCTCGCCATTGCCCTCGCTGTGCATGCGCGCAGCAGGCTCAAACGCAGCCAGGTCAGCCATGTGCAGATCCTCGTCGTAGTAGCCGCACAGCGGGTTGGGCTCGTTGGCGCGAGCTGCTGCCTCATCTGCTGCCATGCGCGCCAGCTGGCCTGCAGGTTTGTGAAAATAATAGCAGGCGACGCCGAAGAGGGAATGGTTGCAGGAGAGCAGAGGAGGTAAGGCACGACAAGAGGTTCAGCTCATCTGCTCACAGCGAGCATGTGGTGATGTGAGGATAGACTGCGTTTGTCTTGGCGCAGCATGTGTGTTGCATACGTAAAGAGTGGACCAAAAGGCGCCCTGTCAGCTGGTATGGTTGGGCAGCAGTAGCATCATCAACAGCGCAAGCACCAACGCTGCAACACATCACATCCAGCAATAGCAGCACCCCCCACCTGCATCAAAGTCGGCCACCTTCTGCAACGCCTCAGGTGGCAGCTCATACCGCTGCTGCCAGTCCGGCTGTAGCGCCATCCAGCCACACACGCGCACCAGCCCTGCTGCCTCAAGCCCTAGCTGCGCTACAGCCTTTGCTGCAGTGTGCCGGATCATCTGCACGATCTTGTTACTGGCGCGCGGTGGCACGTGCAGCTTCAAGGTGTGGTGTGGCAGGGGGTCTGGCAGGTCTGGGGTGACCAGGTGGTCTAGGGTGGTAGGGTCTGATGCAGCGAGGGCTTCGAGGGCCTGAGAGATCTGCGCCTCCTCCATGCCATCCTGCGGAGACACGGATGACGTAAGTACTGTGGGTACAATTCTTACTGTTAGGCTTGTGCCGGCAGGCTGACATGCCAGTGGGAAACAACATGCCAGTGGGCAACAACATGCCAGTGGGAAACAACATGACGAGACGCACGACTGCTGGGACTGGCAAGTGAGCATGCAGCAATGCAGCCAAGCTGTTGCCGGCTAACTATACTTCATGTGCAATTCAAACAAACACGCAGCGCACCTGCATCATCTGCCACTCCTGCAGCGCCAGGTCAGCGTCAGCCAGCTCGTCCAGTGGGCAGGTTCAACATATAGCATGATAATAACAACTGTGATCATGACCCATTACTCACCTGCATCATCTGCCACTCCTGCAGCGCCAGGTCAGCGTCTGCCAGCTCATCCAGTGGGCTGTACTGCTCCAGCTCAGCAGGCAGCAGCGCCACAGGCCCGTCCTCGGCAGACGACAGCACAGCAACATCCCAGCGCGCCAGCTTGCGGTACAGCGGCTCAACCAGCAGCCCAGACACGCCAGCATCTGCAGCAGCAATGGGACGGGTTATGCAGATTTGCAGATTCGCTTGAATAAGTACAGCGCTGCAAGTTGAGTGTTTGCTGTGGGCTGTAGGCTGTCAGATGCGGGGATGAAAGCAAGACGGTGGGCAAGACAATTGACACACAAAACATGACACAGCATCGCGCGGGATTATGTATTGTGCAGCAGCTCCTGCAGATCATGTTGGACTATGCATGTCCATGCAAAGCGTGCACTATGGATGCACTGCGGCAGCCATCTGCTTGCACCGGCACACACTCGACAGCAAACTGCATTCGCTGTCAGCCACCCACCTGCTTCCTCGAGCATATCCAGCAGCTGAGACACCAGGGCAACATGGCCTCTGCAGGCTCCAAGTGGGCTGCCGCCCTCACCCCCCGAAACAGAAAACACCTGCAGGTCGGGATCCATGCTATTGGCCTTGCACCAAGCCAGCAACCGCTTCACCAGCTCTGGCTGCTGCGGCTTCTGCTGCTGCTGCTCTGTCTCTTGCTGCCCATCTGCTGCTGCAGAAGGAGCATCAGCAGAGCTACCAGCATCCTCCCGCGCCCCTGCATTCCAGCTTCTGAGCAATCCGCTGCTGCCGCTGCCACCACCTGTCTCTTCACCCTCCACATCACCTTCCTCCTGCGCTGCCTCCTCAGCTGCTGCTGCTGCAGCTGCTTCTGCATTATCTGCTGCTGCATCTGCTGCTATTGAATCTGCTATGTCTGCCTCGATATCTTCCAGCCAAGCTTTCAGCTGCTCTGAAGCCCCCTGCAGCTCATCCCTACTCAGCTGCAGCACTGGCAGCGTATTATACCCTAACGCCTGGAGCTCCTGCAAAACCGCTGCACGCCGTAGCACCGGCCCTCCCTCACGCGCTAGCTGCTTGCTGACGTCACTTTCAAACGCAGAACCGCCAGCTAGCGCCACTCCTGCGGCTGCACAAGCCTCACTGAGTTTACCTAACAGTGCTAAGGCACCACCAGGTAGTGTTGACAGTGCTGCAGTCACACCAGTGGCTGCCAAGTGCTGTGCAAGTGCTGTTGAGTCAGCGTAACGAGCAGTAGCAAGTGCTGGCAGCTGCGCTAGAAGGTCTGCTGGACCTAATGCAGCAACTGCAGTGCGCGGCAGCTGATAGAATGACCCGCTATCATCTGCCCAATATATGTCAACAGAGATACCGCAGGCAGGCACATCTACTGCTTCGCCATCATCATCTGTGGTGCTGCCTGCTGCCATTGCTGCTGCCTGATCCTCATCTAGAGGTGCTGTATGCAGCTCGTCTATCAACGTGTTGGCTGTTGCTAATGCTGCTGCCACGCGCTGTAGACGCTCTGCGATGCTGCTGCTGCTGCTGCCGGGCAGCATCGGTGCTGTGCCGCAGATGAGTGCGATGGTTGCTGCAGGGTCTACAGCAGCAGTAAGCAGCTCATCGTAATCATCAAGCAGGGGGTTGCTGATGCCATCCTGCAGCAGCAGCAGCAGCAGCAAATGGAAGGACCTCAGCAAGGGTAGGCACATGGCATGACAGCAGTCTGGGTTGCCTTGCTGCAAACCCTGCCACGTCGCCTGTTCAATGCAGTGATGCATGGCATGCTGCACCATTAGTTTATCTCCAGCAGAAACATCAATTACGCCTGAGCCTCATAAATCACTGCAGGCTATGCACCAACTCATCCCCCGAAATGATGTGACAGCCAACACACCATCGCACTACATCACAGCTGTGAGGCTAGCCGGCTAGCTGGCTAGCAGCCAGCAGTGCAGCGCACCCTATTGCATAAGCAGGGAAAAAGATAAGCGGCACTCTGCATCCAAGTAAGGCTGCTGCATCTGCGGCATTCAGGCCATCCACGCCTGCTGCATCTGTCCTTCACCAAGCCTGCTCACCTCCTCAGCAGCCGCTGCTTGCTGGCCTCTCAGGTTGCCCATTGCGCCTGCCGCCTCAGGCCCCACAATCTCAATGACCAGCGCCTGCGCCAGCCGCATCTCGAGCACTGCCTTGCTGCCTGACAGGTCGAGCCCGCGGCTCTCAAGCTGCAGCCGCAGCTCACTCAGCGTCATCTGCGGATTAGCAACAGCACGAGGCAGCACAGAGGTTAGATGGTAGGACATATGAATGTGTTTTCCCAGACAACCTGGTCATAAGATGTTGCACTGCCCAGCAACAATTTAGCCAAAGGCAGCTTGTGGTGCCTCCTGACCGACAGAGCTGTGCATGCATTTGCCTGAGAGGTCAAGCCCGCGGCTCTCAAGCTGCAGCTGCAGCTCACTCAGCGTCATCTGCAGATCATGTTGTGCAGCAGCAGCACGAGGCAGCAAGATGTGGGGAGTTGGCGGTAACTTGTGCGTGCTTTTGTCAAGAAAGCCTGGCCATAGCGCATAGCTGCACTGCACAGCGCCAATGGGCTAAAAGCAGCTGGTGGTGCCTCCTGTCCCACAGAGCAGTGCATGATCAATGATGTCCGCGTAGCATGAACGCTTGCTTAATCAAGCAACCAGCACCCACAAGTTGACAGTGCTGCTCACAGCCCTGCACCCGCAGCGCACCTGTGACAGCTGCTGCAGCAGGTGGTCCATGTCTCCTGCTGTTGCTGCGCGCCGCACCACCAGCATCGTCATCAGCCGGTCGCGCAGCACATAGCGGCCGCCCTCGTCAGACAGGCCCAGCTGGCGCAGGTACGCCTTCAGCTCGTCAACCTGCGGCGGTGAAAGAGCATCATATCAATAACCAGTAGCAGTCAGCAATGGTCTGTCAGCCCTGCATTGTAACATGCTTTATTCATTGAGGCGGGACAGTTGACGGGTGTTCATGTGCCTGCACTGCATGAGCACAGGCGCAACAAATTTGAGGGACAGTGCCAGCACCCCAAGCTCACCTTCATCCTGTTGATTTCAGTTGCTGAGATGCTGTCCAGGATGCTGCTGGGTGAGGCAGCAAGGCCCTCTGCAGTGCCGTCTGCTGCGCCTCCTGCTGCTGCCTGCTGCTGCTCCATCAGCAGCACCTCCTCCTCAGCCAGCAGCCAGCTGGCACGCTCAGCAAGCTCCTCCTGCAGGTGACAAAGTGACAATGTGACATGTTAGTAACATAGGAGATGACAGAAGACGGTTGGTGCAGTAGAGACATCCAGGGTGGCAGGATGACAGAATGCAGGCAGACAAAAGCGCATAGGAATGCTTTTGAGTGCTGCAATAATAGCAACCAGTCACGTGAGGGCAGATGGTGCTATGTGCAGACACACTACGCTGCGTGTGCGCAAGCAGAGGCTGGCACCACAGTCACCCAGCACCAGCACTACAGCAGACATATGCACGACTGTACACAGCCATTTGCCCATACTGCGTGCAGTTCGCATGTCAAAAGCATCTACAGCGCAGCTACCATCTTCAGCCGCTCACCGCTGTCGCATCCTTTGCTGCGCTTCCTGTTTAACTGAATCACAGACTCAAATAACACCAAACTCAACTCTACTCCACAGTAGCTGTAGCCAGTCGCACAACAATTTATTGCTTTTCAGATCACCGCTCACCGCTGTCTCATCCTCTGCTGCGCTCTGGCCCAGCTCAGCCAGCAGGCTGAGCAGCTCCCCCCGCTTCACGCCCATGCCCAGCATCTCATCGTACAGCTGCTGCTGCTTGTCAGCCACCAGCCAGTCACGCTCAGCAGCTGCAGAGCTGCCAGCAGGAGCAGCAGCCGGCTGCTGCTGCTGCTGTGGCTCGGCATCAAAGTCATCTGCGTAGGCTGCGTCATCTGCAGTGGCTGCAGGTGGACTGAAGTCGTCCTGCTGCTGCTGCTCCTGTGCTGGTCCGTCCATAGTCATGAAAGACCTGCAGCAGAGCGACAATGTCAAGTGATGGCGGCAGGGTCATAACTACGCAGCACATAGACACTGCATTGTTTTGCGCATTTTTGCTTGTTATTCACACGGTCTAGCCCGCTAGCATGAAGGCATGAGCCAGTGTGATGCAGGTGTACATGAACTGGAACTCAGCTGCGAGAGGAGCGAAACAGAGAAGCAAACTACGTGCTGGACATGGCCAGATCAGTGCTGCTCACTCTTCAGCCACTGCCTCAGCCAGGCGTGCGACAAGGTCCGGCTTGAGGCCAGCTGTGCTGAGGCCCCTGTCCTGCAAGCACTTGATCAGCTCAGCTTTTGGGTACGACTGCATCTCAGCCTGCAGCTCCACCAGCAGCTCCTCAAAGCTGATGTCATCATCGCCACCGGCCACGTCAGCATCTGACAAGTCAGCATCTTGACCAGCGTCTGCGTCTGCAGCAGCATCTTGACCAGCGTCTGCAGGCGCTTCCTGCAAACTGCTGCTGATGCTGCCGCTTTCCTGCAAGTGCTGGGCCAGGCGAGACACGAGCTCTGCTTTCTTGCCGCTGCCGTCTAGGCCCTCCTCGTGGCAGCGCGCACGCAGCTCCCCTACTGACAGCTTCTGCAGTGCTTCTGGGCTGTCGGGGGCAAGTGGCTGCTGCTGATCTGACTTGCGAGGGCGCCCAGCAGCGATGATAGAGCGCCTGGCAGTGCTGCTGCTGCTGCAGACCAGTTGTTGAACCCTGCTACTGCTGCTGCTGCTGACGCCATTTGAGCCAAACAGAGATGGAACTGGCCGGCTGCTGCTGGGGCTGCTGCTAGTCAGTCCCCTGCAGACAGCGCTGCAGGTTATGCTGCGCAGAACGTATGCTGACCTACAAGTAGACCGTAGAGCAGGTTGCAGCAAATCAGCAGGGCACGGAATATGCTGTTGAAGAGGCCGGCCCATTGCGTGGTTGCAGCATACACCACATGGTAAGAAATTTTCGACATATATTCAGCATCAAGTTGCTTGCTGCTGAAGGTATGTGGGCACAGGCGCTGTGAGTGCTGTGGCTGACACCTGTCCAGCGTATGCCAATCTGGTGAACGGTCGGGTCACTCAGCAGCTGCCAAGAAACAGTAGACATGTGTATGTAAGCCCTTTCCTGCATTTCACATGGCCACTGGCATCGGCTGTGCTTGGATCCTACTGTCGGTGGCCCCTGGTCAAGAGCTGCTGCTGTTGCTGTTGCTGCTGGCTGATGTCCAAGTCAGCTGCCTGCTTAGTACTCACCTGGACCTATTTAGAAGCGCTCCAAGGCCGATCCGAGGAGCAGCTCGACACCCAGCGCGCGGGCCCAGCCTCTGCTGCGGCACCAGACTAGTAGCCGCTCTGTGCATCCTGGCTATGATATCAGGTGCACTTGCCTGAAAATGAGAGTTACAGATATCGGTTAACTGATAGCATTGCTTCAGACAGTATACTTCATCACGTCAAAAAGTTGTGTCTACGTGTTATTCCGGATAACTGCACAATGCAGGTAGTTTCCAACACTATCGCAACGATCTGCTCTCACCGACTGTTTCAAAGGTATTTGCGCCTGCACGTGTGTTGGAGTGGTCGCACGAAAGACAAACAGCACTCGATCGTAGAAGGAGGGTCTTGGTCTTCGTTTGCTGTACCAGCGTTTGCTTTAGCGTAAGTCATTCTATCACATCTCACTGCAACGACTCCGGCAGGGTGCTTTGGGGCTTGCTGACCTGTACTGTACTGGACTTTGTGCTGTGAAATGCCATGATGTCCATTCGGTAGCATTTAGACCTTTCTCTGTAGACTAAACAGGCGTTACGTAAGCCATGCTGGCCCGTTGTGGGGCCATGGGGCTCCAGCTGTGCAGCACCCAGCTTGGCAGTTTGGCTGCAGCGCTGCCCAGTGTTTGCTCAGTGCTGCGAAGATATGGGGATGAGGCAGCAAAGGGAGGCAAACAATGGCACTGGATGGTCAGCCAAGGTCACAAAATCAACCCTTGCAACTCGATGGTGGGCATGGTTGACCTGCCGGCAGATGGTGGTTGGTTGCACAGCATGTGCTTGTGCTGAATCAGCCATGTGCCTATCAGTTGGCTTTGAAAACACTGGAGCAGCTGCCACCTTACAAACAGTTGCCTGTGCTTGGTAGTGCTCGCATGCATTCCGTGCTGAAGCAGGGCTTGCAAGGTTATCAGGCCATGCTGCTGTCGGTCAACAGCCAGTACTGCCATGCTAAACACACGGCCTGTGGTCATTGCTGTGCAGCTGCACCCTGCGGTGAAGGAGGCTGGGATCCTGCCAGAGGATGGCGAGGAGATAGCAGTGCAGGTGGCGTACACGCCCAAGAGCCAATGCTTTGGATGCGGTGAGTGCGGCACTCTGGGCTGTTCCTGCAGGCAGTGCAGCACCTGTGGCTGCAAGCACGCAGATAAGCAGCTGAGTTACGCGTAGGACACGAGCTCGCAGCGTATCTGCCCCCGCTTCACAAAAGGACGCGGAACCCCAAATGGTCATATTGAGACCGCTAGTCCTGCGGGCACTTGTTGCAAACCCTACGACAGTAACAGCAGTGCATGTACAGTTTCAGGGTGTGCCGTTGCCGCGCTTACTGTCTAGAAGAGGCGGCAGGTAAAGACAGCTGATGTTGTGTTGTGCAGGCCCCTCGCACCCCGATGGGTTGCACCTGGAGAGCAAGCGCATAGAGCACGGCCTACAAGCGCGCGTCAGTCTACCAGCAAAATACTGCGCGTTCCCAGGTGCGCAGCACAGGCAGCGGCCATATGGCAGCAGTGGTGGCCAATTCAGCAGTAGCATATACTACGTATTTTACGAAGCATGCTGAATGTTATGAAGTGCTGATGCAGCATATTGGTAGCAGCGTGCAAAGGCAGCAAGCTCTGACCACTGTAGTCTAGGAACAAGCTTGCAGGAGGACATGTCGCCGTTCTGTGCTGCACACTTGTCAACAGCATTGTGCTGTCCTTGAAATCCCTAAGCAGTTGCAACTATTCATGCTATGCGCAAGTTCCCTGGTTCAGCTGGACATTCTCTGTTGATGGTGCCCACCTTAATCGAGGATTCCTGGCTGTGCTGTCATGCAGGCATTTTGAATGGTGGTGTCCTCAGTACGCTGCTAGACTGTCACGGCAACTGGACGGCAGCCATAGCCCTCATGGACAGGAGCTGCCTACCCAAGCCACCTCTCACGCTCACAGCGTCCATGCTGGTGAGGACGCAGCACAAGCAGCTGCAGCAAGCGCGCAGCATGCCGGAACAACAGCTGATACACCAAGCCCTGGCCGTGACAGCTGTCTTGCGGCTAGCTAAATGCTTGTTGAAGCCGTCCTTTGCATTACGTCAAATGTATTCCCCAGTAACTGTATATGTACACCTGTCATCATGACAAGCCCCTTCTGGATGCCAGACACACCAGCAGCTCTCCTCCCAATGCACGTAATACAATTCACATCTGTCCCTGCCTGCGCGCCTTGTGTGCCACCCGCCAGGTGTCCTACAAGGAGCCCAGCCCTCCAGACACGGAGCTCATCGTGCGCAGCCATGTGGTGGCGGTACGTGAGAACCAGAACCCCGGCCTGGGCAAGGCTGCAGTGGAGGTGGACGTGGCGGTGCTGCTGCCGCAGGCTGATGGCAGCGAGAAGCTGCTGGTGCAGGGCACGGGCATCTTCAAGCGCTTGGGGGCGCTGCGCGCGCTGTAACGCGCGGCTCAGGTGGATGCAGCAGCTATGGGAACGGGGGTGGGGAGGGGAGGGCGTTGGATGCAGTGCACTGGCGTCTATAAGCACCTGGGGCCAATGCCTGTGCTTTACATGCAAGCGTAGGGGGGGGGGGGCACTGCCGGCTTTGAATGTTGGCGCTGGGGCCGTTATAATGCTTGACCGTGATGGCTGCAGGTGCGGCTCTGGCGTTGCGCGTACGCTGAGTGTGTGTGCTTCACACCACTTGGCCTTTGTATGACGCACAAGGTGCAGGGCATAGGGGGTTTGTAGGCTTGCTGGGAGCTCTGCTAGTGGTGCGTGGGCACTGTTTGTTTGGGCGTGCCTGGTGCGCTGTTATGGTGCTGCTGAGTATCTGCGGTGCTTTGTGGCTGAGGCGCATATGGCAGTCATCTGCATCAACAAATGCTCTTGGTGCTGCATTGCGGCAGGGCATAGCTGTGTTGGGCTGGGGAGCAGGAGCGATGATGATAATGGTTTGCAGTTGCAGCGCTGTGTGCATATGATTTATGTCGCCAATGGCCCACATCCTACGCGAGCGCAATGGCTGGTGCTGTGTTGCTGTGCCACTTGTGTTGCGATGTGCGCGCATCAGCTCTGTGCTTGCTTGTTGAACGGCGCTGCACTTTGAGGCATGCCGCGCCCTTGCCCTGGCGCCAGGATTAAGCCATTTTTTCATGAAATGTCATGGCTTTGAGAGCTTACCAGGTATTGGGCACTGCATGTCCAACTGTGTTCTCGTCAGCTGTAGGCGCAGTGCCCGTCAGCCATGCTTGTGGCTGTTTTCATGCTTGGCCCGCGCTTCGCGTGTGCGGTGTGCCAAGCAGCTGCCGGTGACCAGGTGGTGTCAGGTTGGGCTGATCTGGGTTGTTGTTGTCTGTGGTTAGTGCCTGCTGGGTCTTTGCTGATGGACCATGCCCAGTTCACGCCGTAGTATGTATCAAAGCGTAGATCATGGCCTTGAGCTTGCCCAGTTGACGATCTGAATGCAGATGCCATCTGATTGATTTACTTTATGCATATGCCACCTGGCGGTGCAGCCATCGTAGGGCTTTGTCTCCGCTCATTTGATTGTGCACTGCAATGCAGCTTGATGATGGGTAGCTGGCTTTGTTCTAGCAGCAGTGCCCGGCACTGCAGTGCTGAGCACTGCAGGCTGCAGTTGACTGTCATCTTGTCCACAGGGACATCCAAGTTGCTTGCTGGGTGACGGTACCGTCGCCGGTGGCTGCAGGTGCAGCTGATACGTGTACGCGCACGTTGTCATCATCATCATGTTACCCATTAAGCCATGTTACCCACGCGCACGTTGTCACTAATGTAAACGATAGCGCCGCTGAATCACCGATCAGACTCTGACAACTCTGAGTCTGTTCAACCTTCTGCCGTCAGAATGTTGGCAACACTTGAAGGAGTCTTGTGCGATTTGAACCTCTCAGGATCATCCTGAGATGAGCCTGGAGTCCGACTTGTGGGCCACGGTGCTATGTATGGCGATCCAACTGCTGCGTCCTGCTCAGACAGGTTGATTGCAAACAGGTTTCAACATTCTGACCGCAGAAGGCTCTGAGCCATGGACACCCACCAGCTGCAGGTAGAGTAGCACGTGATGGCACGGGTTTTTTCCAATCTGAGCTTGAAGCTGTACTCACACGAACTATTACAACCAGTCTGATACCAGTAATCTGCCATACACTGTACGTAGTACGTCGCTTGCTCTTGCAAACAACAGCACACACTCAGGAGCTGATCAGGCACCAACGAAGAGTGGCTGATCATGTTCCAGTGCTCACACAGCTCACACCGCTCACAGTACTGGTCCCTGCAACACAATTGTGGCCTACTACAAGCCGTAACACGCCAGCTGAATGCAGCCGGATCCGAGATCTCAGACAGTCCATAGCGGTTGAAAATGCACCACCGTGGTGCTGTTGTGATGACAGACTGTACAACAACTCAGCTGTTTACGCGTTTTGGAATCCAAGATGCATGTCAGGCATGCATGCAGACACACCGTCAGCCGCCGCCAGAAGCATGGCATCAACAGCTCAACAAAGATAGTATGGTTTCCCAGCATGACGTGCACTCCGTGTGCCGTTCAAAGGCACAATGCACGCACCATGCCCTACACCCACGCACACATTCAGCACAGACGCTGCTGCACCGATGCCATGTACAGCCACCTTTCTTGCAGCCACAAGGCAATGCTGCAGCTGCCGATCTTGCATCTGACGCAATCAGGCGCAAACAACGCCACAGGCGCGCCACACGGTGCTCAGTGGTTGCGCACTGAGTCGACGATTGCGTCTGCCAGGTACGCGACTTTGCTGCTGCTCAAGCCTGCCAAGCTGATGCGGCCGTCACGTGTCATGTACACCGCGTGCTTGTTGGTCATGTTGTCCACCTAGAACACAGCGACAAATGCACAGCACAACATTGAGCTTCAGAATGCAGTGGTTCTTGCACGGTAGCAGCACAGCCTAGTGTCGTGGATAAACTAGTGCGTTTGCTACACGACAGCATACAGAAAGGCAACGTCCGATGTTTGGCGCACTGCGCTGTGTATGTACAGTCTCCTTCGACCGCCGTCGCTATGCACCTTCCCTAACCAAAGAATATGGCAGGATGCCTGCGCAGCAGCCTCAGCACCACCACTTGCATGTCACAACTTTAGCACACTGACGTAAGCGAGCACAACAGGATGTCAAAACTTACGTGGTGCTGCTGCACTCAGTCATAACTAGGTGATCACGTACCTGCTGAGGCGTCATGCCCGTGAAGCTGAACATCCCGATCTGCTTGGTGACGAAGCTCCAGTCCTTGTCGGGGCAGCGGCTCTCAAGCGCAGCCTGAAGCTCACCACGCACACCCGCAATGCGGCCAGCCATGCCCGCCATCTGCAGCAGCAGTGGCAGCGCAGCAGAACAGCAGGTTGACATTGCAGATCATTGTTCACGGACATTGCTAGAGACATGCATGTGCACCACAAGCACGCGTGTGCATGCAGCCGTCGCAGCAGGTCTGGGCTGAGGCACAACACCAGCTTCGGCAGATGACCAAGATTTGCCAACATCCTGAAAACCTGCTGCTGCCGCCATGATGAGCTGCCACAGTGTACTTATCCCACATCGTGCTGTTGCATTTCCAAGGCACACTGCACTCGACATGCTCGCCACTAGTCCAGGGTGACAGCTTATGCTTTTGCTGTGAGGATCGTTCAAATGCAAGTGCAGGGCAGCATGTGTCGTTGTGCCGCACCTCGCTCTTCCACAGCTCAAACATGCCCGCGTCACCGACCACCTCTGCCGCAATGCGTGCGCCGTGCGTGGGTGGGTTGCTCCAGATGGCGCGAGCAAGCCGCTTCAGCTGGCTCAGCACAGACTTGGCAGCCTGCAGGCGGCAGCAGTGAGTGCAAATTGAAGAATTGAAGCACCAACATAGCGCAGTCGGCAGCTACCAGGGCTGGGCTCGCCGGGGCACAGGGCAGCGCCATACCAGCTCAGAGCAAACGAAGGTGCTGCAGCTGCTGAGCTGTGTGAGTACAGCATGCAGCCTGACTATCTTTTTGCTGTGCTGTACGCCATCAGCAAGTAAGAGTTTCGCCAGCACAGCAAGTTCAGTCAGGAAGCACCTATGGACAGCAGGTATCTGTCATAAGCAGAAACAGCCAAGCCACTGCTTGGTCAACAGCCTCATGTTACACGTTGTTACTTTGACTCACATATGCGTCGCTCAGCACCACGTTGAGTGCCCCCACGCGCTCCCCGTACAGCCCCAGGTTCTTGCTGTAGCTCTGCGCCACCATCAGCTCAAGCCCGTTCTCAACAAACAGCCGCGGTGCAAAGGCGTCCTTATCCAAGTCCCCTGGCAACACGTGGCAGGGACGACAGCTTGGTTGGCGTTCAACACAGTTGGGGTGAGGGAGCAACAGCTATCATGGATTTGTGCATGTTGTAAGAGCAGCAGCAGCAGGAGCAGCAGCGAGAATGATGCAGTAGCTGGCAAGCATCATAGACCATGCCTGCAATGCTAACAGATAATCCACCCCCGTGCAGCTGCTGCGGCTACCTGTTCTGACTGCCTCGCAGGCCAACTAGCATTTGATGCTGGTCAGTATGATAAGAACAGGAGCCACTGGCTGGCAGAGAAACAGCTGCCGCACTCAGGTTGTGCCTCTGCGTACCTGTTGCGAAGCCCTGGTAGGCCACGTCGAAGAAAGGCATGTGGCCCTTGGCCTTGCACAGGTCAGCAATTTCCTGCCACTGCAGTGAGTTAAATCAAACGAAAGATGCGCAGTACCAGCCAGTCATTGTGTTGGGTTGAGTGATGAACACACTAACCAGCTTGAGCTGCCAACACACAAGAGCACATCCAACAAAGATGAAAGCGCAAGGGTATGCAGAAGGCCATTGCCATGGGTGGCATCATGTTGGGTATGCCGCAAGTAACCGTGCTGCTGCTGCTGCTGCTGCAGGTTACCTGCTGAGGGGTTGGGTCAACGCCAGTGGGGTTGTGTGCGCAGCCTGCAAGTCAACAGCAGCGCCAACATGCCCAAGTTAGTGCCACAAACGGTTTGTGCTGGCAACGACATCATCAATCCCGCCCTCGGTGCAGCACTGTTGTTGAGCTCAATGTTGTGTGGCTAAACGCCCGCTCACCGTGCAGCAGCACGATGCTGTCACACCCCATGCTCTACTTTGCAACGATAACCTCAACCCGCCCTTGCTGCAGCACTGTTGTTTGACTCAACGCCGCTCACCGTGCAGCAGCACGATGCTGTCACACCCAATGCTCTACTTTGCAGCAAAACTCTCAAACCCATCCTCGCTGCAGCACTAGTGTACTGTTGTATGGCTGAACGCCCACTCACCGTGCAGCAGCACGATGCTGCCGTCTGGTGCCGCCTTGAGGTCCTCCACCATGCCCTTGAAGTCAAGCCCAACAGTGTCAGGGTCAAAGTACCTGACAGCAGCAGCAGCAGCAGTGAGGCGTGATGGCAAAGTGAGGTGGGGTTTGCATACACAACAGAGCTGCAAGCAGCTGTGCTGGCAAGGCATGTCATGCGAGCGGGTGCCAGCACTACGCTAGGCCGTGCCACCATATGGAGCTTGCACATCAGCTCAGACACCAGGCACAACTGCAGCAGCAACTGTAATGAGTCCTCTCCGCATCTTCTTCCCCATATCGTGTGCTGCTTGCTGCTGCTGCTGCTGCAGTTCCTGCTGCTGTGCTACCAACACAGGCACTGCTGCCTTCCCATTGCCTCATGCAGGCCCCAGCTACAGCCCCCCCCCAACTGTAGTACTTCTACTCCACACCCTACTCATTCAACCCTGCATGCTGCTGCTGCTGCTGCTGCTATTCGTGCTGCTATGCTGCCAGCACACACACTGTTCGTGCCACACTGCTGCTGCTGCTGCCTGCCCATTGCCTCATGCAGCCCCCCCCACCTGTAGTACTTCCACTCCACGCCTTCGTCATTCCCTGCATGCTGCTGCTGCTGCTGTTCGTGCTGCTGTGCTGCCAGCACACACACTCTTCGCGCTGCTGCTGCTGCTGCCTGTCCAGTGCCTCAAGCAGGCCCCCCCCCACCTGTAGTACTTCCACTCCACACCTTCGTCGCCAAAGATGTTGCGGTGGTTGCCCCAGGTGGGGTTGCTGATGTAGACAGTGGTGCCCTTCATGAAGCGGGCAATGAACGCGGCACCCACACGCAGGCTGCCAGTGCCGCTCAGCGCCTACAAGTGTGCAGCAACGCAGGTGTGTTGCTCTTAGCGTGTTAGAGTCTGCCAAACCGGTAATCTGCGGTGCCCCTTGCAGTCACCAGATACCAACACTGGCGATGCGTCCAGCTCTAGACACTTTCGGTGCTTGTACGGACCTAGAGCCCCTCATCTGCTCACCCAAGTCTTGTGACATGTCTAACAACACGTGCACTGCATATAACCAAGCACCGCACCTGGATGACTGCCACGCGCCCCTCCTTGACTGCTGCGCTGTTGCTGCCCAGCAGCAGCTGCACCGTGGCCTGCCTGAAGGCGTCCAGCCCCTCAATGGGCAGGTACTCCTTGTTGTAGCCGGCAGCAAGCATCTTCTGCTCGGCCTGCAGGCATACCATGCAATCTCATTACACGAGAGGGCCAGTGTCTCTGCTTGCTTGTTTGCTTGCTTGCTCATGTCGATCACACCATGCATGCACAATGGTGCTCACAGAATTATATTGAACCTGCCCGTGCATTACAAGCGGTCCTTGAATATGAGGAATGAGTGGTTCCTGCTATACTGATCATGGTGCAGATGGTGATCACATATGCTGCTGTACTGTGGTGGCTTCCTGCGTGGCTGATTAGCAGAGCATTGGTTGCTAGGGTTCTGCATTGCGCATGGCGATCTACGCCACGTACAGACAGTTCAAGGCGTGATCAGCACCAATACATAGCAGCTTTTGACACATTATAACATACCACAGCCCAATGGCCGTTCAAGCAGCATCCAATATGCATACTGATGCTAGCACCTTACCTTCTTCACCACCTCCAGCACTAGCGGCTGCAGCTCCTCGGTCCTGTAAGCTCCCACACCGAGGTTCAGCTTGTTAGGGTCCTTAGATGCCTTGAAAGCCTCGGACACGCCGAGAATTGGGTCAGGGGGAGCCATCTCAACACCAGACAGCCTGCTGGCATTTGCAACCACTGCTGCTGCTGGCTTGTTCAACACAGGAACCCTCTGCGCGGCGCCAGACCCGTAGCGGGGTGAAGCCTAAGGTGTTCCAAGAGGAGGGAGGAAAATGATGAAGATGTGGTGTTGGTTGTATGGCCATGCAGGGTGACGGAAGGCCGTCGTGTCCTGGCAGTGCAGCACGTTGCTGTTCTGCAGCTGCGCGTGCAAGGATATGCCTGTGTCCGCTCAAATCACTGTGAATTGCATGATCAGGCTATTTCACATCGATTACACGCACCTTCGACCTCAAGGCGCTCGCCATGCTGCCGGTTCCGTGAAAAGGCGTGAAATGTCCTAAGAGTAAGTCAGTGCTGCTAGATCAGAACCTTGGGCCTGTTAAGTGAGCTGAGTGTTCTGTGAGAGTGCTGTTTCGGCGGAGATCATAGCAGAAACGGCTTGGCAGGATTCCTGTCACCCCCACGTGCCAGCTCTGTGCGCATAACACAGACACAGGTGTTGGATGCGACCCAAGGCACACCCGTTGCCTCCTCCTGAACCTTTGTTGCATAGCCTGGCATCAGCAATTGATTGCATGAGCTCCTGACGGGGTGCAGTTCCTGTGAAAGTTCTCTTTACCCCCCTACCATCCTTGCCTCGATCAAGTGGACTGCAGTATTGTTAATTGGTTGTTTAATAACCTTACCGTTCTCTCACCGTGCTACACGCTTTCAGCCGGGTGTGACGCCCCGGCTCAACAGCAACAAAGCAGCCAGACAGCAGCACCTCGCCTGCCTAGCTTATGCAATGCAATATCAAAGCAATGGCGGGGCTCCTCCCCCCGCACGCATGGCCTACAGCGCAGGCGCATCTTCTGCCAGGCAGGAAGCAGCAGCAAGGACGGAGCTGTTCACGGGCGCAGGCCAGCCAGCAGCTATGCAGGTCCAGCAGCCCATGTCATACGACGAGATGAACAACAAGCAGCTGATGCAGCATGCAGTGGAGACCCACAAGGAGACCACTGCCTCTGCCAAGAGGGGTCTGCAGGTGTGCTGTCAGGCCTGTTGCATGCTCTGCTGCTGCTGGCACCTTCATTGGCAGGCTATGCCCAGCATCATGCACCCTATGTGCGCGCACGGGCATTTTGATAGACATATGTCGTGCTTTCCTGCAGGCTGTGGAGCAGATGAAGGAGATCCAGTCCTCAACACATGCAGCGCTGCGGGACCAGGGAGACCAGATGCGCAGGATAGAAACAGACATGGACAAGGTAGGCACACAGCAGCCAGTAGTAGAACATTGTTCAAATGCATGCAGCAGCGCGCAAGCACAGCCATCTGCTGACACGGGCATGATCCTGTATGGCATACAGCCTCTGCAGCGAGCCATGTCGCAGCTGGCTATGCCTGGATCAGCACCGGCGTATCAGTACACACTGCTTTGGGTGTTGTTATGCAGTGAATCTTAGAACGCCTGTGTTGCGCTGATCTTGCGGTGTGTATGCAACAGCAAACGCTGCATATGCCTGCAAAGTTGTGGTAAGATGCCTTATGCCAGGTCAACCATCAGCCTGCCATTCCTCGTACCTTCGCCCTTACTGACTGTTATAACATGCTATAACTGTATCTGCAGATTGGCGAGGACCTGAGCTACTCTGAGCGCATCCTGCGCTTCATGCGGCTGTGCTGCTGCTTCAGCTTCCTCTGCAGCTGCTGCACCGAGCCCAGCAGGGCTGAGAAAGACAGGCAGTGGCGCGGGTGAGCAGCAGCAGCGGCAGCCAGGCAACTGCCGATGATGTTAGCAGCACTAGCAGCTGAATGAAGCGCCAGTGCCTTTGCGTGATGAGCTACCGAAGTAGTTGGTGAACTCTGGTGCACTGCAGCTGCAATGGGGCACGGTGCCCTGCACTCCCACTGCACACCATGTTGGTACCGGATTGCGCGCATGCATACACGCATTTGCAACTTCTGCTGATGTTTTTTTCACTGCTGCCACACAGGGCGTCTGGCTCGCAGCCACCCCCGATCTATGCACCGCAGCAGCAGAAGCTCACCACAGCGCAGCGCAAGCAGCAGGCAGCAGCACAAGCAGCAGCAGGCAGTGCAGCATACCCTGGTGTGCGCACTGACGGTTTAGCCGGCCTAGGGCTTGATGATGAGGCAGCTGCGATTCAAACCGAGACGCGTGAGCAGGACAAGTATCTTGATGAGATTAGCAAGGGGCTTGACCAGCTGAAGATGGGAGCGCAGGTGAGAGCCCCGCAGTTGTATAGGTTGGCTTGGTTATAGATAGAATGCAGGCAATGTAATGACAAGGGAGGCGGCTTTGTTGGCATTGGGTATGTAGAAGTGAAGGCAGACCTGCCTTTGGGATGCTCAGCAGGGATGCGAGAAGCACAGCAGAGCACATGCGACGTGGTCTGCGGCATACGTCCTGCAGCTGTAGTGTCACAGTGCGTGCGGTACAGTGCGCTGCATGCAAGCCGTTCTGGTGATCATGCGCGTTACGCTGAGTTTTATGGCACTGCTGCTCTGTGCGTTGCTGTCGCCCTCCTGCAGCGCATGAACGAGGAGATCAGGGGCCAGGAGCAGCAGGCAGACAGGATCGGCCAGGATGCTGTGGTGCTGCATGACAAGCTGCGTGCAGTCAACAGGGAGGGCTTCAAGCGCATCTGAGCAGGCCGGGAGCCGCTGCAGCAGCAGCAGCAGCACAAGCAGTAGTAGCAACAGCAGCAGCAGCAGCACAAGCAACAGCAGCCGCAGCAGCAGCACCACCACCAGCAGGATGGGCTGCATCGGCTGTGAGTGTAGCGCATAGAAGTAGCAGCAGCAGGTGCAGCACACTTAGGCAGAGGGGCTGTTCGTAGAGCACGTATGACTGTACGTGGTAGCAGCAGGTTGACAGGTTACCGGCTATGGTGAATGTAGGTTGGCGGCAGGCGGGTTGGTGCGCATGCAGTCACCCGCTGGTTTGCCATAGTTCTGTTTGTGATTCTTTCTTTGCTCTGTGTGCCATGTCCTGTTTATGAATTAGAGGTGCGTGCCACTGCATGTGCCATGGCACTGCTTCTATATGTCAGGTGACGCCGCAGTTGTGTCATCGAGTCAGCCGGGTCCAATGAAGACATGGCGGCTAATAATTGTGTGCTGATCAGCAGACGTTGCTCTGCAGCCCTTTGGAATGCTCGACAGTTGCGCTGTAGCGCGATGCTTCCAAGTCTTTCCGGCAACCTGCTACTAATTTGGTGGTGCTGAGTTCAGTCACTGAACAGTTCAACTGTGCGATGCGCCGCATCAGATGCGTGACAATGGTGAATTGTGTGTGTTGGGGAGGGGGGGGCACGGCCACCCCGGGGGGGTCAGCACGGCCCGGCCGTGGGTGACCCACCCAGCTTTGTAACAGCTAAACCTATGCCTCAGGTTTGCTCAAAAGATGTACGAATCAGGAACCGTTGTCCGCAACGGTTGCCCGATTTTGAGCCAATGACAGGTTTTGAACCTCCCAGGTTGAGCAGCTTGGCATATGATCAATTGACCATTACAACACTCCCAAGACTCGCCAGTCCCACACTGTATCATACATGGGCCATCAAGGGTTATCAAGGGGTAGACCATACTGTGACACATGCGTGACGTACGTCACCTGTTGACACTGTCATGTGGACTACAAAATCAGGGACAGCTGTGCATGCCGCCAGCGTGCTGAGCAGGCGTTCTCAACCTTTCATGTTAGAACACCACAGGTCAGCCTGGTACCAGGCTGCTGACCGGTCAGCGGCCAATGGGCAAACCACTCACAGCTGCCCACACTTTCTGGCCAAACCACAGCGTGAATGCTGGCATGACAGATCGTGCCAGCACGCAGCGTCCGGCGGCGTTAGTTCTTGACAAAACACCCGCGGCACCGAGCAAGAGGGCCAGCTGTTATACACAGCACCTATCATGCGGCTGCAAAGCTGGGCATGTGCGGCTGCTGCGCGACTGCACTGACTCATAAGACAGAACACAACGCAGGCAAGGCGTCTCACATTCAATAGCAGTGCTGTTGGAACTTTCACCACCAATAGGACGGCTCAGCTGTCCATAGTGTGACTCAGCAAGCTGGCAAGGCACAGAAACCATGGGCCAGCGCCACAGTCGAGGCGCCATTCAAATGCTAGAATGGCAGCCCATATGCTGACATACAACACACCACAGATCAAATCCAGCACACAGTCTCATAGCGTGATACAGTGGCATTGGGTTGATCCCAACAGCAATGCCAATCGGCAACCTGATCTCCGCACAGTGTACTCTGATTGTGCAGGCATGGCTACCAAATGCTATTTGCTCATCGTCTACCACTTTCCAAGAACACCAGAAGGGGTCTGGCATGCATTGAGAATCACTGTTGCTGCTGAGTAGATGCTTTACCAGCGGAACTCGCCGCACACAGGGGCACACACCCGCAGTCAGTCATCAACCCCTGACTGCTCAGAAAGATGGTACCTGGCGCATGCACCCATGGCTGCGCACACTTGCATGCGGCTGTCAGTGGCGTGCTCACACCGCACCCGTACATATTAGCTGGACATGCATGAATGCATAATAAACGCGTTGCAGTTGATGTGCAACATCGCCTCGTATCAGGCAGGCGGGGAGGGCACCAAAGTAAGCACGCGACATGGCAACAGCAACAGCTGCTCAATATCAACTGCTGCAGCCACATATGCAGAGCTGAATATGTCATGCATGGGGGTTGCTTGGACACTTAGTCGCTGTAGTCAGCTACAAAATCAAGCTGCAATATCAAGCCCTGTTTTCAACGCTGCAGCGCCGGCTCTGGCAAGTGCCCAGTTGGTTAAGCAGTAATTAAACCGCACAGTAATAACGCGGCAACATGAGTAGCTGCAGTCGTGGCAGCACAGCTATCACAAACACCAGTGCCAACAAAAGCATATGCAAATCACCTGTCCATCCATGCCCAAATACCTCAGGCTGCGGGGGCGACACAACTGGGCGCACACATGCACGTACAACGATCAGGGTTGAAGCACACAAACACACTACCAAACCGTCTGTAGCTACGTTGCATTGACTACCTGAACACAGCGACACCGACTCAACGTTCCTGCATGTTGAATGGAAAGCGGAGTTGCCTAGTGCTGAGTGACAGCAGGCAAACCAGAGTACGGTGGGCACAGGCACAGCTGTGAACAAACAATGTTCGCGCAACAGCCGCCACACATGTCTTCACAAAGCATGTCTCTTGCAACAGCGCTGCAAAAACTTCACCTGACCAGTAATAACAGTGGCACAGTGCTTTGCAGCAGAAAGGTACACCAAGCACCAAGTCTGCTGCACAACAGCATGCTACGCCAGCTGCACCAACCAGTGGTGGATGGAAAGGGTGAGAAAGCTCACTGACAGAATGCAGCCAACAGAAGCATGGCAACAGCAAGCGTCTCCGCTGCATATTCAACCCTGCAACTGCCCACAAGGTTTGCACAGAACCCAGCTGCTACCCCATGCAACGCCATGCAAAAAACAACACGAGCCGCCTGCCTGTTATCAGTGTAGATGGCAGACTGTGCTGCAGCAGCTGTGTCAACAGACCGCATGCTGCTGCACCGAACAGCGTGCATACAGCCTCTAGGCACACAGCCGCCAATGTTGCGAGAGGTTGAACCATGCAGTGCTGCCAAAGGTCTAGCAAGTTCACCACAGTTTTAGGCACAGCCGTTGCCGGCTGCGCTAAACTACTGCATGCCGCTTCCCAACAACCCTGCTGCAATCAATGTTCACAGTGCTGCATTACGCTCGTCCGTACTAAGTCAAGCACCATGTGTCAGTCAAGCCATATCCAACGAACCACCTGCCTCTACCCAAAGAATGTACTGCCACAAGACAGCCGCAGGAGAGCAGCAACGCACAAAAGAGCCACAGCATGTACTATGGCATCTCACGCGCATACAACCATTCAAAGAGCTGAAATGTAAGCTGAATCACCCAACATCTTGGTAGCAGTGATGTTCAGTATGTAATAGTCAAAGCATGGCAGCACTCGCATGTGGCTGGTATTCATTAAAACCGCCCCTGCTGTATCAGTCCTGTGCTGCACCTGGTTTGAAGGTGTTGTGCCCTTGCTCCAGGGGCTACTGCCGCTCAGCTGCTGCATCTGCTGCTTCTTGTTTCACTGCCACCTCTTTGTTGATAGTTGGTGCCAAAGCTCCCGCCCCTGCTGCTGCTGCAGGGGCTGCAGTGTCACTCACCACTTTCGCAGGCCCGCGATCAGAAGCAGCAGATGCACCACCGTCCAAAGACGCTGATGCTGCCGCCGGCGCTGCTGCAACCCCCGCTAGCCCTGTGACCAGCCCATCTGCCTTTTCTGCGCCGGTGTTGGTGTCAGGATGCTGCACTTGTGCTTCATCCCCTGCTGCAGCCTGCACTGTCTGCCTAACCTCTGGCAAGCGCAGTGCGCTGCCCTGCACAGCTCGATCGCCTGCAGCCTCAGCCACTGCTGGCGCTGTCGCCTCACTTATCGCGGGCAGCTGAGCCACTGCCCCGCTCTCTTCTTGCCCCCCTGCTGTAGGCCACGGCGCTTCTGCTGCTGCTGCACCCAGCGCTGGCACATCCTGTGCATCTTCAAGCTTGTCAGCCAGCAACGCACTCAGCGCTGCTAGCTGCTGCTCAGCAGCATGTCTCCTGCGCCGCTCGTCTGCCAGCTCAGCCTGCAGCTGACTCAGCAATGCAGCTTGCACTGCCACCTGCTCTTCTAGCTGCTTGCGGCGCCGCCTATCCTCCAGCAGGCCATCTAGTCGGCTCTCAACACTGCCTACCAACTTCTTGAAGTCAGCAGAGGGGGTAGACGCTGGGCCAGGGTCGCTGGCACCAGAATGGGCCCGCACAGGACGATTTGCTGCTGCTGCTGCCGCCGCTGCTGCTGCTGACGCATCCTGCGTCACCCAGCTACTCAAGCTCTCAACAACATCCATCGCGCCAGCTCCCCCTGGCACGGCAACAGCAGCAGCAGGGGCATCCAGAGGATGTGGAAGCCCCTCTCCTTGACCCAGCTGTGCGGCATCTGCGCTGCTGAATGGGTCTGGCAAGCCTGCTTGGCTGTTTGGTGCACTTCTGAAGCTGCCTCGCTCTGCTGAGCTGCCTGGTCCCACAACAAACGCTCCCCTCACACTGCCTGCAACATCTGAGGTGAGTGAAGCTCCACCGCCAGCTGGATCAGGCCCTCCTGGGTCACTCCAACAGCCCCCACCTCGTGCTGCTGCTGCCGCTGGTGCAGCTGCGTTGCCACCGCTGCCGCCGCTGTCAACAGTAGCAGCAGACGCAGCACGCTGCATGGCTGTTGCAGCAACCGACCCGCTGTCTCTGCCAGCAGCAGAGGCACCTCCCAACCCTTGAGCAGGCGGCGGTGGGCCCCAAGCCGCCGCAGCTACTTCTGCTGCATCTCTGCCACTGCCTGCGCTGCCGGACCCCTGAGGGCCAGCAGCAGCTGTTGAGCCTCCCAAGCCTACCCCTGCAGGATGCTGCTGCTGCTGCTGCTGCATGCCGCTCCCTGTTTGCATCCTGCTGCCGGCAGCAGGGCCAGCAGCAGAAGCAGCAGCACCGCTGGTCGGGGATTGGTCAGCTGCGCCCATCATGGCAGGCTGCATCGATCCAAAGTGCCGCTGCTGCTCAGGCGTCAGCTGGTTTCTGTATAGCTGCCCTGCTGCCTGCTGGTGCCGTTGCAGCATCTGCATAATTGCTGTCGAGCTGCTGTTCTGCATGCTGTGGCCAGAGTGCAGGGGTGGCAGCTGATCTTGACTGCCTGTCAGCATGCTGCCTCTGCCACTGACCGTCCCTTGCACCTGACCCGGGCCTGGCAGGCGTAACACATTTGTGGCCGACCCCGTGCTAGGAATCATGCCCAACAGGCCGCCATGCTGACCTGCTACAACCGAGTTCAGGGCTGATGCAAGCGTGCTGTGCTTCTGATGCAGCTGCTGAAGCTGCTGCAAGCCCGGACTGACAGCTAGCCCGCTCGCCACCTGCGCTGCGATCGCATAGCCGAGCGGAACGTCATCAGGCCCAGCACCAGTCGTCACTGCCGTCTCTGGCCACATGCCAGACGCTGCAGGCGCCTGCTGCAGTCCGGAGTGAAGCCCCATGTTGTGCATCTGCATCTCCTCACCCCACGGGCTCTGGCCAGCGGCCATGCTGGCGCCTGCTGCTGCTAGGCCTCCTGACACGCCTGCTGCAGCAGCAGCAGCAGCTGCAGGGAGCTCCTTTACCAGCATGTCTGCAACAGCAGCTGCAAGCTCGTTTAGCCTCGCAGCACCCCCAGCTGATGCGTCCCCAAGGCCTCCTCCCCCTGACGATACACCTGAGCCAGCTGGGGGTGTGGCTGATGCAGCAGCAGCTGCTGCAACCCTGCCTGCTGACCCCCCTGCTGGTGCTGCTGCTGCTGTCGTGCCTGTGCTACCTGCTGGCGCTGCTGTGCCTGTCATGGCGCTTTTCAATGCCCCTGTCAGCTGGCTGTTGCCTGACATGAGCCCTGCAAGCAGCTGCGACACATCTAGCTGGATGGTTGGGCCAGCGCTGCCATCCGCACTAACACTGCCACCTGCAGACAGCTGCACGAAAGGCAGGTCGCAGCAGAGGCACAGCATCAGGAACAGCAGCGTAAGAGGTGGCCGCGTTGCAGGCAACTGAGCAGGAGACAATAATCAGCCGGCCGCTACACGAACAGTGCAGCATGCGCAAGCTCTGTCACCCCTTCCGTGCCCTCCCACGACCCAATTCACACTCCACATGCATATGCTGTCATATCTGCTGCCGTCATGGCCATCACCACACAACCCAGCACCAACTTTGTCTCAAACAGCACCCCTTGCTGCAAACAAAACCGGCGCTGCACTCACCAGGCCCTTGCCCACGTCTAGCGGCCTCTTGCCGCGTGCCACGGAGTTCCGTGACTTTGCCGGGTAGCTGCTGATCTGTATGCCGCGCATGTCCAGCCAGCGGCCTAGTGTCATGCCAGGGCCCCCGTCAGCAACCTGCACAGCAGTACCAAGGCGAGAGCAGCAGCACAGGCATAAAGGGAAGCAGGTTGCCAATGATGGCACCACAACACATACACCAGCAACGTATGCCAGGGCCCCCGTCAGCAACCAGCACAGCAGCCAACAGCAGCAGCACAGCATAAGCAGAGGCATGGGTGGGAGGTGTGTCACCAATGGTGGCACCGCAACACGTACGCCAGCAATGTATGCCAGGGCCCCCGGCAGCAACCTGCACAGCAGCCAACAGCAGCAGCAGATGCATAAGGCGAAGCGCGCTGTCAAAGAACGCAACTAAGCGCGTACACCAGCAATGCATTCCAGAGTGCGCTACGCTAACCTATACTCGTTGTTGACGCTACGCACAGACGTCTGCGATTACGGTCACCGAGCATAAAGCACCAGAGGTTTCTTCGGTAACCTGCATGCATGTGTTACAGTGTACCAGGAGATCCAGTGCTGCAGCCACACGCACAGCACTGCACGCAGACACATGCGCCGCAACCTCTTGAACGCAAGCATACGCGACCAGTGCCGAGTAGATGCTCCACAGCACACGTACAGCCTCACCTTGATGCTGAAGCGCCACTTCTTGCAGGCAGCCATGCCACCATGCCGCTCAAACTCGGAAGGCATGAACTCAGGCCCAGGAGGCCCCTTGCCTTGGCTGCAGCTGCTGCACAGGCACAAGATGCGCTCACTATCCACCGAGAAGATGCCTGTCGCGCTCCCGCACTCCACCATGCACTGCGTTGCTGGGTCAAGCGACTGCAGGATTGCCTGGCGGCCTAGCTCCGGCAGCAGCAGCTGCTGCAGGAGGTTGTGCAGCAACTGCTGCAGCGCCTCAGGCCTGGCACCTGCCTGATCAGACGCAGCAATACCCGCCACTGCTGCTGCAGCCGCAGCTGCAGCCAAGGCATCTGCCTCGCTTGCATCGTCCTGCTGCTGCTGCTGCTGTTGCCCATGCAGCGCAGCAAGCTCAGCAGCGTCTGCTTCTGCAAGCATGCCTATGGCCTGTTGCTGCTGCTGCTGTTGCTGCTGCTGCCGCAGGTGGAACTGCTGCGCTTGGTAGAAGTGCTGCTGCTGCGGGTTGAGGTACTGCGGGTTGACATCGCTGTATCGCGTCCGTTTCCATTGCTGTTGCTGCTGCTGTGGTGCGGCGCCAGGTGCTGGTGCTGCGCCAGGTGCTGCACCTTGCCCTGCTGCTGATGGCGGTGGGGGCAGCGGTGCCGCATCCCAACCGCCCAACTGCTGCAGGCTCCTGCTGCCGCCAACACTGCCAGAACGTCTCATCGCCTCTGCAGCAGCAGCCATGGCAGCAGCTGCGGCTGCAGCAGCAACAGAGACAGCTGCTGTGGAATCCTCTGCAGCAGGCGCCAGCTCACTCTGCTGCGGCAGTTGCAAGCCAGCCGCTGCTGTACCTGCTGCTGATCCTGCAAGAGCGCCGATGTCATCATTCAAGCTGCGCATACGTTTAGGCTTGCGAGCTGCAGGCATGCTGCCAGGTGCTGCAGCTGCTGGATGTGTTGATGGCCGATCAAAATCCTCATGAGCAGCATCACCAGCGGCTGCTGCTGCAGCAGCCAGGCTGTGTAGAGCAGTATCTGTTGCATCGCCAGCTCCTGTCACTGCTTGATCATGCTGGTGCTGGTGCTGATGTTCCTGCGAGGCAGCCATAGTGTAGGGCGTACCAGTACAGTTAGTTGATCAACTTTGGGCCTGCTTCTGCGTTGAATTCACCTTCACCCTGTGCAGAGCCTGTCTCTGTGAAGCCTCAAATATGTCGCACCTGTTGCTGCAGAGCTTCCTCCCCTGTGTGCGCTACACAGCCAACAGCATCAGCAGGTGTGACACTGCCATTGCCTGTACCAGTGTCCATGCCAGAGCAACCGCTTTGCTGTGCCCTATGGCAGTTCCAGGTTACGTCACAATGGAGCTCATGTTTCTGCATAAAGCACAACAGCAGCAGATGCAGTTGAGAGCAAAAGCCTGTTTCAGGTGGTTGCAGTGTTGTGCAGGCATGCGCCAGGGTCGCTGAACACCAGCATGAACACTATTCAATGCCACTTTCAGCACAACAAAGCGCTGCAGATGGCAGATCGCATGCGGCTTGAGGTACGCACCACAGGACACTGAGGACAGGCCAGACACCCCACAACAACGCACAGTACTGGCACGCTGACCGGCTTGTTAGAGACCGCTGCTTGTTAGTGTGACCATTAAGCCTACGAAAACCCAACCAGTGCGCCAGTGGCAGCTGCAGAGTCCCGTGGGGCCGGTCGCCGAAGCACGCCGGGGTATCACTATCTGCTGAGCACAGCACTACTAGTCTGACAACAGATCAAAAGCCAGGAGTCACCGCGGAGCTCATTTGGCCTTTGCGGGTTGCGGGGCCTGTTTTGCGGGGTTTGCGGAGCCCTGCGGCACTTGCGGAGTGACTGCGGAGTGATTTTGCAGCACAATTACACATAAAACAGCTCGTTAATCGCCTGAATTTGCCACTAACAAAGAAATAAACATCAAACATGCATGTTTCTGCATCACAGACACCTGTTCACCACTCGTACTGCTGCTGGTTCTGCTGCTGCACTCCACTCCTACTGCTGCTGGTTCTGCTGCTGCAGTCGTGCCAACTGCTGCTGCTGCAGCACTGTCTGTGTCAGGGGGTTCATCACTGGCAGCAGGCCCTGCTGCTGCTGTTGCTGCTGCAGGGCCTGCTGCTGCTGCTGTGCCAGGAACTGTGCAGCCAGGGTACGGGGGTTAACACCGGCTGCAGGTGCTGCGACAGTGCGCAACCTGGGGCCCATAATGGCCTCCTGGTAAGCGGGGTTGGCCTCCTGTGTACATCTGCTGCTGCTAGTGCCACATGCTGCCAGCACCCCGCTGCTTGAACACAGGTCCTGCCCATTATCCACGCCCATGGACCACAGCAGCGCTGCACGCCAGCTGGACCTCGCCTCCTCTGGTGGCTGCTCCTGTTCCAGTCGCTCTAGCTCATCTGCTGCACACTGATCTGTCAGCGCCTGATCCAGCTGCTCAGGGGTGCAGTCCTCCTCCTCCTCTTCCTCCTCTGTTGCTGCTGCATACGCTGCAGCTGCGGCAGACGCTGCAATGACAGATGGTCCAGTCAGCTCCATCACGTCAGGCAGCTCCACATCCACACGCCTGGTTGCATCAACAGCAAAACAGCACCGACAGCAGCAGGGTGGCAGCAAGCGTAAGGCACTTCAGCTTACTCAGATCTATACAAGTAAGTGTTCAGCCAGCCTGGTACACATTCAAATTCGGCAGTTGCAGTAGCACACTCATTTTTTGCCTTGAAATACAGGGAGATGCACAGACACCAGTAGCAGCCATCAGTTCTTACAACCCACACGTACTTGCGCTGTGGTGGCTTGACAGCATCGTAGTGCAGCTTGATGGACACCTTCTTGGCGGTTGTGTCTGTGGTCATCCTGGTGCTGGTGGAGCCCTCATACCACCCCATCTGACTGAACACGCGCTCTGGGCCAGCTGCATGTGGCACCACATCCAGCAGCACGCCCGCCATCTCAGCCAGCACTGCACCATCAGCATTCTGACCCACAGTGGACCACCACGTCTGGCAGCTGAAGCCTGTGCCTGAAGCTGGCAGGTTGAAAGGGGTGAGATATCTGCTGTAGTTGCTGAGTTGCGACAGCAGCTGGTTGATCTTCTCCTGATCCCACCCCTGAAGGTAGCCAAACTGAGCTGACTCCTGAACAAAGCTGGCCATGATGTTGCTGCTGCTGCTGAGGGCTGCCTGCCGATAGCGGGGGTCCAGGAAGAGTGCCAGGCGGCACAGCACCTGGTCCTGCTGCTTTGCGCGCGTGCTGAATGCCCAGATAATGTGCTGCTGGAAGCCCTCAGGCAGAGGTGCGAGCACCTTGCCTAATGCGTCTGCCAGGTACAGCCAGCACCTGCACAGTAAAGCAGCATCACAAGCCTGCAAGTGGGTGCTGCCAGCAAATTGCACATGCTAGTGTGTGTTGTTCAGACTGTACAATGGGCCACTGGTGTTGACATGATCACCGTCTCTGCCTTTTGCATGCAAGTGCTGCACATGCGCACATGCTGACATCAGCCAGAGTGGTGGCATTGCCCTGCACCACCATGATGACCCTGCTGATGGGTGCCAGCACCTTGTTGAGGTTGCTGAGGCTGGGCCAGAATGCTGCGTCGTCCAGGGTGTCCACCACATCGAGGTTGGTGATCTGCACGTCGCTGCTGCTGCGGCGCATGAGGCTGAAGGCCGGTTGGTGTGCCTCCACAGAGCTGGTGCAACCGTAGCTGGAGGTCATGCGGGTGGTGTTGCTGCTCTGCAGACCCTTTGTGATTTCCAGCTGTTTGGCTGCATCACGCAGGGCAGCCAGGGGTGCATGCGACGCACGAAAGTACGTCACCACCTGCTGTGCTCGCACCAGCAGGTCCTTGGCCCAAGGATAGGCCAGCACTGACTTGAGCACCAAGCTGAAGCCGTGCATGGTGCACCTGCAGTAACAACACATAAAATTACATCACTCACTTGTGAAAAGTATCAACTGCACATGACCAACTGCCCAAGCTTTGCGCAGCGCTGCACTAGCACTACACACAGGCACAGCGCCGCACAGCACAAAACAGCACCGTACAACAGCGCAAACAGCAGCGCACATTGATGTAAAAGGTGTAAAGCATGCAGACCACCAACCCACCTCATCTGAAGGATGTGCTTGAACCCGTCACTCTCCACCACCAAGCGACGTGCAAGCACCACGTTGGCGGCGTTGTCTGTGACCAGCATGGCCAACTTCTCACGCAGCTTGTGGGTGTCCACCACCTCCTTGATGACCCCTGCGCATGCAAAACACAGCAGGCAAGGATGTATCAGGCACTGGAGGCTGAGGGGTCCAGAACCACTTAGCTGCATAGCCTGGCAGTCCTGTTTTTGTCATCAAGCCCACCTGCCAGGAACTCGCCAGTGTGCCTGTCGAGAGAAAGCTCTCGTGATTCCAGCAAGCGCATGGTTCTGTCAGGGAACAGAAGCACAAATGCGACGATGGAGCGCTTGCAAGCATCAGTCCAGCCATCCAGAGACAGCGTGAGGTTCTGTGAGTTGCTGATCTTCACCCTGAGCTTCTCCATCACCCCCAGGTACTCGCTATCAAGCAGCCTTGAGAATGCAGTGGGGGAGGGCAAGCTGTACTGTGGGCGCAGCTTAGCAAGAGCTGCGTGCAGGTGCACATTGTTGAACTGCTGGAAGCCGAGGTTGGCTGTGACAGCAAACCGAAGCAGGTCAAATGACACGCCCTCCTTCTCTGACGCTGTCAGGCCCCAGTCCCTGCTGCCCAGATGCCTGCGGATGTCCTGCTGGTGCTGGGCCTTGCGCTTGACACCAGTAAGCACAGCCTGCTCTCCCGCGGTGCTGCTGGCCTGCTTGCTGGAGAACACACCAACCAGTGCTGCCTTACATCCTGAGGCACTGCCTTGCACTCTTTCAGAATGTGCTGCTTCAACTTGTCTACTGTTGCTGCCTTGGGTTCAAACTCGTGCTGGCAGTGGTTGCACTTGGCTCCAGGGCGCTTAGACGAGTTCTGAGATGTTCCAACAGTTTCAAACTCAGACTTTCGAATGTCGTTGCTCTGATCTGGCCTCTGGGGAGGTTGCTGGGTGATGGACTGATCTGACTGGCTAAGGTCTAGGTTGCCCGCAGAGGCCATCCTGCTATGCACAATACATAAATAACTGATACTAATGCTAATACAATGCATCTAATAGATGTTCCGCAGCCTCTAGCTTGAATTCTGTTACAACATAGCTCCGCACTCGGCCGCAGTTCCTGAGCCCTCTTGCGGGGTCTTGCGGCGCTGCTCCGCAAGCTGCGGAACCGCGGGCATCTCCGCACCGCGGTGACTCCTGATATACCGGCCGCTGAAAGGCTTTCGAGCAGCTAAATGGCCAACCAGTGCTCTACTGGGTGCCGCATGTGAACTTTCACTGGGCTGGAGCGCCCATAGGGGCGGATCTCACACCACGATGGCTCAGGTGGCTTGTAGAGCGATACATAAGCATTTGGACTGAACTTAAACATGTTCGTCAAATGGGGCTTCGAGCAGTGGCCAGTACAAGACGCAAGAGCCTTCGAACCCCGCGAGACAAAGTCCTAGCAGGGACCGTCAGTGGGATGTCCCCCCCCTTCTCTCTTATATATACACACCCCTTGCGTGTACTGCAAGGCAGGTGCAGCTCCTCAGCTTTGGTTTGTGACGCTACCTCAGATTTGAATCAGGAACCAGAGGTTTGAGGTTGAGCCAGCCAACCTGTTGTGCAAGGTGGCTGCAGCCGCAGCCATACTGTCAGCCTGACCAGGCGGCCTGGCAATCACTCTACAAATCGCGCAGCTGTTCAGCTCATGGTGTTGGGTGATGCCATTGATTTCCACCGCATCATGCAGTCGCAGCTGGTGCTCTATTGTGACTTCATCGCACAGATACATCATCATCATCATCATGTTACCCATTAAGCCATAGCATCAACGCCATCGGCCCCGCGCCCCTCAGGAGCGGAAGAAAGAGGGAGCACTGCTCCATTGTGTTTGCAATTATTACGCACATCCCAAGCTTGGACAAGATACTCAGCAATGCTCCTAGATATCACACACAGATGTATGTGTGTAGCCTGGCTCTTTCCCCCCTCCCGAAGGAAGACTGAGGCACGAGCAAAGACAGGCATCCGCAAACACCGACCAGAAGCATAATAGCAAGCAAGAGCTGACATACCAAGCACGCAAGCAAGCAAAGCATGAAGCACAACCAACAGACCATGGACAGAGGACATGCAGATGCAGTACAACAGTGGTAGCAATTACAAAACACCAATCCAGTCAAAGCACCACTACACAAGCACCAAAGAAAACACCCAACAGGGTGCTGTGAGGGGCGTGCAGGCTATAGGCAGCCACGCACCGGGCATGTGTCACCGCAGATTTGTAACAACCCTAGAGCAGTGCACAGCAACAGCACAGTGCCGCAAATCACACACTACATTATGTAGCACGTGAATTGTTACCACCGCTGCATGCATGTAAACCTGCAGCCCACACACACTCAGGATGCAGGTAAAGCAGCACGCACAGAGCGCCTGTCCAGGTAACGAGCCAAGTTGCTGATGTGCCGTGTAAAGGCAGCAGCATCGCGGAAACCCGTGCTGCCAGTGCTCAACAGCACCACACCATTGTCACGAACCTCAAGCACACGAAAAGGCCCCCTGACACCATCACCCAAGTTGGGGACAGGGCCAGAAACAACCTCCAAAACCAAATCCCCCGGCTGAAAAGCAACAGCAGCATCGGACCTACGGTGGCCGCCACGAAGGGGCCAGGCCCGTGCATTGCGTGCAAACTGCTGCTGTATGCGTCCAAACACCTCCTGATCCATAGAAGCCAACTGCTGACGCAGCTGCGCAACGTGCTGTGGCGGACACGGACATTCAAAATCGTCAGGCCAAACCCACACACTAGCAGACGCTGCCACTTGCAGCACCTCACGAGCCAAAGGCAGCACAGGCATAGGCCGCCTGCCATACACCATTTCCTGTGGCGACATGCCCAGGGTCTGATGCACGCGTGCCCAGTACTGTTGGCGCATAACCGGCACACTCTGCACCCAGTGAATAGGATGAGAGTTGACGTGGCGCTCCAACATACTCTTGAACGAACCAACCAACCGCTCAACAACACCATTTGCTGCTGGATGGCATGCAGATGTGTTGATGTGTTTGATACCCAACCTGGCAAGCAAATGCTTGAACTCCTCCTCAAATTCAGTGCCATTGTCACTTGTAACACGGCCAGGCACAAAGTACCGGCATATCCAACTGTAGTAAAACGCGCGAGCAACAGACGCTGCTGATTTGTCATAGACAACAGCAAACTCAGCTGCTTTAGTGAAATAATCAATCATCACAACCACCCAAGCCTTGAGAGGCGTCTTTGGCGGCTGCGGCAGGTACAACTGCCCATGCAAATCAGCACAAGGCGTCACAAAAGGGCCACACAAGTCAATGTGTACGTGCTCAAACGGCCCACGAATCACAGGCTCTTGTAGAGGGAAGGGTGCAGGCAGCACCAACCTCCTACGCTGACAAGCATCACACTGAGCCACGAACAGTCGAGCATCACCAGGCAAGCCACGCCAGTGGAAATGCTGCTGCATGTAAGCACAAGTCTGCTGGACACCAGCATGGCCCAGCGCATCATGCATGCACCGAATCAAGTCCCAACGGTAAGACACAGGAGGGCAACACAGCCAGCGAGGGCCAGACCCCTTGACATGCCGCAAAACCAGCAACCAATCTTGCAGAGTGCGGTGTGGCCGCAGGGCATCAGCCCTGTGCCGTATAGCGCGCACCCTGCTGCGTGGCAGTCCCTGCAGCACACTGTCATCCATACCACTGCGAATGTAAGCAAGCAAGAAATCGTCAACATGTGGATCACCCTGACCGTACTGCAGCACTGTGTCAGGATCACACAGCTCAGACACATTCATATACCAAGGGTCACAGCCAGGGCAAAACCAGTCACCACTGGGCACTGTAGACATAGGTGGCATCACACAACGCAAGTGAAAGCACCGATCACAGCCAGAACAGATAGCCACGTTGTCATAGCCACCAGGGTCCTGACACACCTCACAAGACACAGAATCATAATCAGCCTGCTTGGCCACGCTCGTGGGCCAGGCCGCACTGCATACCACCAGGACACCAGCAGATACACACTCCGGCTTCTCACCATCACGCTGCAGCGTACAAGAGCTGCCAGCATGGGGCCTAGACAAGTAGTCAGCCACACAGTTGGTGGACCCTTTGATGTACTGAACAGTAAAATCATAACCTTGCAGCTGCATCGCCCACCGCTCCAGCTTGGAGTTAGTGAAACGTGCGCTGTCCAGCCACTCAAGGGCTTTGTGATCAGTCCGTAGCAAGAAACGATTGCCATGCAAGTAGTAGTGAAACTTGTCAACTGCCCACTTGACAGCCAAACATTCACCTTCTGTGGCAGCGTAGTTCTGCTCAGCAGAGGTTAAAGAGCGGGAGGCAAACGCAACAGGATGCTCCTCACCCTAGTATTTTCTTGTGACAGCACAGCACCGATCGCCACACGGCTCCAATCTGTTGTCAAAATGAACGGCAAATCCCAGTCAGGCAGAGCAAGCACCGGCGCTGAGCACAGTGCCTGCTTCAAAGCCTCAAAAGAAGCAACAGCTTCAGACGTCCAAACGTAGGGGACGTTGCGGCGTGTCATAAGATGCAGAGGCGCGCAGAGCCGTGCATAACCATCAATATATTGTCTGTATTGCTCCATCACTCCCAGGAAGCCCTTCATGGACTTGACAGAATGTGGGCGGGGCAGCTGCATGATGGCAGCCACCTTGTCCATAACAGGCCGAATGCCCTGAGCCGACACCAGGTGGCCCAGGCACGCAACCTCAGGCACACAAAAACGACACTTCAACGGGTTCATCTTAAGGTTATACTTACGAGTGCGCTGAAAAACCTGCCGTAAAGAGGCCAGTTGCCCCTAAAATTCAGGCGTGAACACGAAAGTGTCATCAATGTAAGTTTTTGCACCAGGAACATCATCAAGAACTTCATCCATCAGACGCTGAAAAGTAGAAGGGGCTGACATCATGCCCATCGCCATACGACAAAACTCAAAATTTCCAAAAGGCGTAGTGAAGCCCGTCTTGGGGCAGTCCTCAGGCTTGACAGGAACCTGCCAAAATCCAGTGACAAAATCCATCTGAGACCACAAAGAACAACCACCCATAGCTGCATGCACCTCCTCAATGCGCGGCAGAGGATAAGGTTCAGGCAAAGTAACTTTGTTTAGTGCACGCAAATCCACGCAAAGGCGCAAACCACCATTGGGCTTCTTCACCAAAACAACAGGACTCATCCATGCGGATTTGCTGCGCCGAATAACACCTAAACGCATGAGGCGCTCCAACTCAACTCGTAGCCACAAAGACTCATGATGACTCAATTTGTAGGGACGCTGCGTCACCGGCTCAGCAGAACCAGTGGGAATGCAGTGAAAGATCCCTTTTTCATCAGGCACACAGCCCAGAACTGTATCATCAACTGCAAAAATGTCACTGTACAAGAACAACAGGGCTTGCAGCTTTTCAAACTGCTGATCAGACAGATGCAGGTAGGCATCACGCTGCAGCCGTAGTGCTTCCAACAGCGCATCACGCTGCTGAGCATCACCACAATCAGAAGAAGAAGAAGAAACCGGCGAGGATGGCTCACCCTCCGGCATAAAGCAGAACTCATCATCATCAGACATCAACTAATATAATAACGAACAAGGGGGTTTTTGTGACTATTATAACACAAACACGCTGCTGCTGCTCACCACCTCAGCACGCCGCTGACAACAGTGCCCCCATGGGGAGGCGCCTGCCGTGGCAGCGGTGCCGGTGCACTGTGTAGCGCGCTGGGATGGCAGAAGAAGGCACCCAGGAGGCGCGCTGATACTCAGGCACGTACTTGGGCGGCGGCGGCGGCTGGTAGCCTGGCCGGGCGTACTGCGCCGGCACAGGAATGAAGAGGAACTTGCCTGCCTGGCGGTTGTTGATGCTGCGGGGGATGAGCCGGGCAGCATAGGCGTACAGGAAGTCCAGCCCCAGGGTGATGTTGAAGTTGGCGTCCTCCATCACCAGGAAGTGTGTCGGGTACACACCAGGCCCCAGGCCCACAGGCACGTTACGCAGCACATACTGCGCTGCTACGTTGACAGGGCCGGCAAACAGGCCAACGCGTATGGCCTCGCTGAGCTCCAGCAGCTCGCAGGGGCTGCTAGGCTTAGACAGGTATGGCACCAGCCGCTGTGCCTCGCTGAGGCGCAGCACGCTGTGGCCACAGCCAGGGTCCACAGTGATCTCCGCAGCGGAGCCACAAATGTCGCCGCTGATCTGCATCTGCTCTGCTATGATCAAATCAACTGCCTCAGTCGCTAATGCGTGTTTGTAAGGGCTGCCGCTGCTGCCACTCGCGCCGCTGCCACCTGCAGCTGCGAGGAAGGGCCGCCCAGCACCCGACTGAATGAAGGGACCAAAGCTGCTGCTGCTGCTGTGCGCAGCAGCCATGTGGCCGCCGCTGATGCTATCATTATGCGCAGCGCCCATGGGGCTGCTGCTGCCGCTGCTGCTGCTGCTGCATGCAGCAGCTACCAAACTGCTGCTGCCGCCGCTGCTGTCATCAACCAAGGAGCCGACCAGCGCTGCTGCTGCTATCATGCCACCTGACGGCTGTGTGTCCAGTGCTGCGCCGAGCTGCTTGAGCCCATTCCTGAACTTCTCCATAACTGGGGTTTCGCCAGCCACCAAGTGTATCAGGTCCTGCAGCTGTGTGAGCACAGGAGCGCGCGCCACATTGCGAGGCAGCTGCTGCTCAACAGGCAGCCGAGCTAGGCGTGGACCTGTAGGAGCTGGCGGAGGCACAGGCAGGCCATCAACGCCAGGCACCACAGCCTCAGCACCGCGTGGCTTGATTGCCTCGCGCCGGGGCTTGCCGGCGGCCAGCGCCACTGGAATGGCGCTGCCGTCACTGCCGCTGCTGCTGCTGAAGCTGGAACTGCTGCTAGAGGCAGCAGCATCGCAGCCACTGCTGGCACCGTCACTAAACCTAACGGAAGCAGCCTTGAGGCGAGCAGACGCTCTGCTGCCCTTGCTGCTGGAAGAAGCGGCTGTTGCCGCACCGAACCTAGTGCTGCTGCTGTTGTCATTGGAATCACACTCACAGGCCACAGGGATCGTAGGCTTGACTGCTGCTGCCGCTGCAACTGCACCCTCACCACTGCTGCCACTGCTAATGTTGCTCCTGCTGCTGCTGCTGATAAAAGGCTTGGCTGAACCAATCGCCAGCAGGTTGCACAGCGTTGCTGAAGCTGTCTTGTCAACCACTCGAACCCCGCCCAAGGTGCTGCCCAGGTCGCGCTGCTGCATCAACTGCCGCTGACCCGGTGGCAGCACGCGCATGGCGCCCATGCAAATGCGCGCGGCATTCATCTGAACCTGGCCTGGTGCTGCATCTGCGTCAGCACAATCAGGTCCCATGTCTGGCTGCCGCTGCTGTTGGTGCTGACGCCACCCACCGCCACGGCCATTGCCAAACGAGCAGCAGCAGCGTGGCGGCCGTGGCAATGGCCGTGGCCCTCCTGCTGCCGGCCGTGTATTTTTCGGGCCCATGTGATGCCGCCAGCTTGGTCGATGCTTGATAGATTCAGTCGCAGTTCACAGTCATCACCCCCGCGCAAATGGCACCTTGTTTGGTTTGGGTTTGTTGGCCCTTGGCTGGTCTCTCTTTGGAAGGCCTACACTGTCAGTGGCTCTTGTTTTGGCTGGTTGACAGTACTCCAACACGTTTCTGGGCTGTGCTTATGCTTTCGTGTACGGCTTGAGTTGTGGTATGCTGTGTTACGTTGCTCTGGTGACCAGACTGGATACATACAGCACATGCTATTTGCGTGCGTGCTTCGGCTGGTACCCTGAGTCATAGTTGCACGAAACGTTTCGTTTGAAACAAAACGTTTCGTTTCTAAACGCGTTTAAAACTCCAGTGCCTGGACTGAAACGCTGCTGAAACGCTGCTGAAACGCCATGTCACAGTATGCACTCTAGAGGCATGTAGAGGCCAGTTACATCAATTCTTTGCATTTTAATTGTTTGTAAATGATCAATACTAGTCTTTATAGTCATTAATTGACCCCAGAACTGTGCCTGCCGGGCTTGGAGGGCTGCCAAGGCACGGCAGCAGGCTTGACTAGTTGACAGCAGTACAGCTCCAACACTTGAACATACTTGGCGATCGTCGCACGACAGCTCTTCGCAAAGTCAAAATGAATTGAGGTGCCAGTGCGTAATCTACTTATTAATCGTGATATCGTGTGAATGCGTTGATGTCCACGGACCATGTGCAGCGAGGCACCACAGCAGCTGGAGGGCTGCTCGGCGTATCAGGGATGAGCTTTCATCCCAAGGTTTACGCAAAGAAGCAAACTGGCAACATTAATAATGCAGCAGTTGAGTCTCTTACCAAGAAAGCAGCGACCACTGGTTACAGGAACAGAGCTGAGCAACCTGCACACCTCCTGTTGCACACACAAGCAACTGTAAACATATTTGCAGAGTCGCGACACATTAAATGTCATTGTGTTAATCTGCTGGACTCAATGCACAATCATCCAGCAGAGTGCTGCGCATGGCGTTGTAAGTTGGTGGGACATAGCCAGGTCCAGCTGCTGAAACTGCGCTGATCAGCTCCCTCCACCATGAACTCCTGGCCTTGTTGAAGGGGATGCCCTCACAGGCAAAGAACTTCATGATGGCCTTGTCAGCAGCGCTGCTCCTAGCACGCTTGAATGCACGAACAATGGCGCGCTGCTCCGTCTTGTCGTTGCTGCCCTGGTTGCTGGCAGCAGCAGCAACACTGCTGCCAGAAGCACTGGCTGCTGCAGTTTCCTGCAAGGGAAGACCAACAAGGATATTGGTAACTGCTGATATCGCTGCTGCTTTTGCTGCTGTATAATCTGAAGGCAGAGGCTGGCACTCACTGCTCTGTGCCCTGCTCACTGCTGCTCAACAACAACTCACCTTGTCAACTTTGCGGTTCTTGATGGCCTCAAATTCCTCCTCCCGCTTCCGTTTTGCGTTCTTAGAGGCATCAGTGGAAGCCTTGGCAGCTGACAGGCGAGTCCTGACATCCTCTGGGCACTTGCTGCAGGCCTTCACACCCGAGCCGGTGCCGAGCAAATGCGAAACGATCCTGCTGGCCCCACCGCTGAAGGAGTGATCACAGTGTTTGCATACAACTTTGCTGTAGTTGTTTCTTTCCTCTAGCTTGTCAACATTCTGCCAGGCTATGGTAGCCTGATCAGTGGTCTTCTTGCCCATATCGGTGACTGATAGGAGAACAACAAGTATTCAAATACCAACAAAGATATACAGTAAATGTTTTGAAGAGCCCTGAGTACCTGAACGGGCCGCTAGGCCGAGTAACGAGGGGTTCTGCATTCAAACGCCTGAGCCCCACTAGAGCTGCCGTTTAGATACAGCGTTTCACACTGAAGGCGTTTAAAACGCACGTTTTAAACGTTTCGTTTCGTTTCATAAACAGCCGGACCCCACGTTTCGTGCAACTATGCCCTGAGTGCTGCGTGTCTGTGACTTCTGGCTAATTGTATGTCAGCGCGCCTGGCTTGCTGTCTTTTTCCTCAGGTTTTGTGAGGGGTACTGAGTTTTTTCAGGCAGCTTGCTTGTCTTGCTTGTCGCATGGTCACAGGCTTCCCTTGGGGAGGGGGGAGAGTAGTGGCGTGCCACATGTGAAGCTATATGTTCAGCCTGTGACATGCAACCGCTGTGTGCAGAGCTAGAGCATCCATTATCTATCCCTCTGATACAGCAGTCTATGTGCAAGGCATTGTGGACTAATGGCATTGACAATGTTTGCAGATCTGTGAGTGTGGCATGGGACCCACAAAAAATCAGGTTCCCGGCACTGCAGTTGCTAACAAATCACCTATTGTGTGATTCTGTGCTTGGAGTGTGCTTTGCGAGTTGAGTTCAGAGAACTAGTGCGGTCGCAAGTTGAGGGAGTCGTGTTGTGTTGCGTGCGTGGTGTTGTTTTATGTTGCCGTCGCTCTCCGTGCTTGCTGCTGTCTGCCTCGGCCTGTGCGCATTGTATTGGTTGTTGACTGTCATGTTGGAAGTGTAACATGTAGGCATATGCAACCGTCCAATGCTCTGCTGCTGCTCGTGTTGGCTTGCTGGTGCCACCAGCTTGCGGTCAACAACAATTTGCTAAGAAGGTGCACAAGTAGTGTGTTATGCATGATTCGGCAGTGAAACGAGCATCTGTTGTCGTTGTTGCGCTATTGTTGCGTTGTTGTGTGCTGCTGCTTGCATCGCATGCTGCATAGTGTTGCTTCGACGCTGCCGTGTGCCGGGCTGAGGTTCCCGCTGCTGGAGCTGCTGTTGTTGCTGCTGCTGCTGCTGCAAGCGCTCAGACTGCCTGCAAGCGCGTGTTGCGGGCCGCTCTGCTGCGGCTGCAGCTCATCTTCAAGGTCCTGCAGGTCTGGTGGTTGTACCTGTCCAGACAGCTGCTGCTGCTGTGTATGCTCGCTCCAAGCCTGCTGGCGCTGCAGCTGCTGTGTCTGTTGCGCATGGAACTGTGCGATCCGTGCTGGGTCCAGCACATGTAAGTCGCGTGTTTCACGCAACAAGTGCAAAACTTCCTGCCCGTGTGTCGCAGTAGCGTTGCTGCACTCGTCGAACACGTGCCTAGCGCAACGATCTAGCTTGGAATACAGGCCATAATCGCATAATGTGCAGCTAACGTGGCTTTTGGATTGCCTGCAGTAGCCTTGTTGCACTTGTCGAAGACGTGCCTAGCACAGTGCTGTAGCCTTGAGACAGGCCATAGTCACAAAAGTTGCAGCTTACTCTGTTGTTTGATTCTCGTTTGAAATATCGTGCGACGAGGAAATGTGTTTGTTTGGGCATGCCCGAATTGTGCAAACGAACATTGCAGTGACGAAGAACAGCAAGTAAAATCGAGATATTGGATTCAATACACAGTTGGTGAGGGTCCTTGTGATGTACAATTTTGACTGGGCGATATGGGCGAAGCCGCCTGAGTGTTACTTTACAGCCCCTCACAGGCAAGACATCCGATACAGGCTCCAACATTCTCAATGCATTTGTAATGTATTTAGAATGCCAATGCGGTGGCATTCAAGGCTTGCAATGAAGCCCGAGAAACTTGGCAGCAGCCACATCCCACTCTTGGCACACTCCGATGCACACTCTTAGTTGTCGAATGCATTTGTCTTATATTTAGATTGCCAATGCGACTGCTGAACGGCCGCGAAAGTGCCCCAATCGTAGGCGCTTTTTTACCGGGCCGGGCCTTGCAGAGAGCTCCCTATAGCAGAACTCGCTAAACTTGCAGAACTCGCCAAAGTCCTCAACTTGCAACAAAGACTGTAACTGTGTGTCTTATTCACGTGGCAGCGAATCTCACACTACATTATGTAGCACGTGATTTCGTGTCACTGTGTGAAATGCTGTCAGGCGTTAGGTTGTGAGATTGTGTCACAGACAGTGTTATGTCTGCTGGCCTGCCAGCCTGCCCCCTTCATAGGCTGCGCGTGCTCTCAGCCTCTTCGGTGGTGTGTAGTTGAACGACCCCCCGGGATGGCCCGTTATAGCTTCGGGAGAGTCCGTTGTAGCTTCTCAGTAGCTCATGTCGAGCTCAGCTAGCAGCCACGTGCGGCCAAGCAGCAACAAAAAAATATATTGGTGATTAAAAGATGATGATTTGCTGGAGGCAGCCATTGATGCGTGCCCTCCTCAGCGAATTCAGGCTCCTTGTCGGCGTGGTGCCCAAGCGAGGCACACGGTGATCCCTGAGCCAGGTCGAGCGCAGAGAAAAGGATATGGATTGTTGGAAGCTTATGGCAGGCGAAGTCGATGCAGTTGGTGGAGTTGGCAGCAGTCACGTGTTGCTGTGTCAGCCTTTTGTGGGTGAGTGATCCCATGAAGCACTCTGGTGGAGATTGAGTTGGAAAGAAGATGGTCGCGACTGTACCCCAGGTCCCACCTTGTTTGGTGGAGATTGAACAGCCAGCAGCAGCGCAGAGCAGCAGTGGTCTGCCTGGTTGCCTGCTTGGTTTGGCAGCAAGTCAGTTTGTGGTATGGGGCAATCTCAGCCCTGCCTCAATCTGCCACCTTGTTTGGTTTGGTTTGGTGTATTTACACAGATACAGTCATTATCATCAGCATATGATACGTCAGACTACAGTCCGCCCCACTGTATTGGCCCCCACTGGGCACAAGAGTCCGCTCAGGTTGTGCCTGAATGGGTGACTCGCTGCAGGATGGCTCGACTCACTGGCGAGCGGCAAGTGCCGTGCATGTTAGAAGGTGGCTGCCAGCATTCCATGTTGGCCGTTTGCCCAGTGTCACACCATCAAGCTTGCATACCGGTATATTATGGTACCATACTACGATGATACCATGACACGATGACGATAATAAGCGTGCATGCCAGGCGAAATACTTGCAGTACATTGAAGTGCACAGGTGCAGCCATGACACCTGCAGCCCTGGTGTTGGCACACAACATGTACAAGCTGCTCAGATCCTGGTAGACACTCTATCCCCTACCCTCAGCTCTGCCCTTGTCGACACACTGCGCCTAATTCAAGCATCCGCAAGGCAGCCATATCATGCGTCACCTGCAGCAGCGGGTAGCTGCACTTCTTCTGCTTGCAGCTGCTGCTCGTGCGTGTGCTGCGCTTCATGCGCACCAACCTCATCCTCATCCCCATCCTTATCGTTACTGCTGCGCTGCAGCAAAGGCATCATGCACAGGCGCACGCCCTCAGCTGCCTCCTGCCCCAGCTCTTCCTGCACCCGCTGCAGCATCTGCTGCTGCCAAGCTGACCTGTCCGCTGCCTCCTGCTGCTGCCACTGCAGCTTAGCGGCCTGCAGCTGGCATTCCCACTCCTCCAGCATGCGCTGCTGCAGTAGAACCTGCACATGGCAGCGGCACACATTGGTGGTGGGACAGCTTGTGGCGATGCATAGCGTATGTACCACACATTTCATGGCTTGAGCCCGCAAAACAATCCCCAACCATCTGGCACACAAAGCATGCACTTGGATTCAATAAATTGCAAGAAGGCTGCCTGCCGTATCTGCCTGCAGCCGCCAGCACTGCCCACACCAGCCAAGCACGGCACCACATCTCCATATATTGTATGCCGGCTGCTCACCTTGGCCTGCTGCACCTGCTCGGTGATGATGTGGAAGCGCCCCTTGCGCAGCCGCTCCTTGTACTGCGCCAGCTCAGCAGCAGACGACTCCAGCTGGCCACCTCGCGCAGTCAGGCCAGCCTGCAGCCAGGCAGGCAGGCAGGCAAGCAGGCAAGGGACGAACCAGGCACACATGATCAGAGCTTGCGATTGGCAACATAATGGGTGCTGCGCAACAGCCGCGCTGCCAGCTGCAGTCTACCGTCGACCTGGCAGGAAAACACGTGCTTGCGCGACCTAGCAGGACAACACGCGCTGTCGCGAGCTATGGCATGGCCTGCATGCAGCAAATGTCCACATGCTCAGCTCAGTCGGGTGCCGCTGATCACCTCTCAACGCATTATGCAGCTGCTAACGTTGCTGCTTTCCAGTAACGCTAATCTCCTTACAAAGCGCGGGTGCTGCAGTGGCACCCACCGTAAGCTGCTCGTTCTGCTGCTGTGCCCACTCCATTTGCTGCTCCAGTGTCTGCATGCTGCTTCTCTGCTGCTGCGCTGCAGCAGCAGCCTGCTGCATGGCGCTGTGCAGGCTGTCGCAGGCTGACAAGGCACTGTGCAGCATCTGCTGCTGCCGTGTGATGGCAGACAGCAGCAGCGCGCCGCGTTGAGAGCACTCTGCATGGGCTTGCCTGCATAGCTCGGCAAGGAGAGTCTCCCACACCTGCAGCTCTGGTGCAAGCTGCAGAAGCGGCAGCACGAGCGGCAGGTCAGTCAGTGTCTCAACATTCAATGTTTCAGCATTCAACATAGTTATGTTGCGGCCTAGGGCATTTGGACTAGACGTTGTAACACAGCACAAGTACTGCAGTGGACAAGCTTCTGGCTGAAAGCGCCACGCATCTCAGCCCCTGAGTGCCAACACTGGCAGCAGGGCCCAACCGCAGGACCACAAGCATGAGCTGCTCAACAGCTTGCCACCAGAGATGACTGGAAGATACAAAAAACAATCACAATCCACCCAGACATACACAACGCGTGCCATACCTGTTCAGTTGCACTCCAACTTTGCATCTCTCGGCTATTCCCAGCAGCCTGCAGTGCCTCATAAGCATACTGTGGCAACCGCAGCTGCAGCGGCGCACCAGCCTGCTGCAGCGCCCACTGAAGCCCCAGCGCAAGCATCTGCAGACCTTGCCGGTTCATTGAGGCATTCCCTGACAGCGGCAGCTGCTGAAACAGCTGGCGAGCTGCTCGAGGATACCCTGCATCCTGCTGCTGCTGCTGCTGTGCACGCTGCTGCAGCTGCTGCCTGGGATTGTCTGGGGTGCTGCAGCCAGATGTACACCTGCTTTCAGCTAGGTCACACGCTTTTGTAGCGCCTGGCGATTGAGACAAAGCACTCTCGGGTCTGATGTCCAGTCTGGCAAGCATACTGTCAGTCGATTGCAGCATCAGTCCCTTGCCCAAGGCGCCAGCACTGCTGCGAGTGGCAGAGGTGTCCAGCTGCCGCCACATGGAAGGCGCATCTGCGCCAAACAATGCCCAGGGGTTGGTACTGCTACTGCCAGCTGTAGCTGGAAGCTGCTGCTGGATTGCTGCTGCTGCTGCTGCTGGTGCTGCTTGACGTGCTGGGTGCTCTGGTGCTGCTGACTGCTGCTGCTGCTGGGCTGGCATGTCTTGCAGCCAGAACGGCAATGCATCTGCAGGTCCTCGCTGTTGATGTTGCTGTGTTGAACCCGTATGTTCTGCCAGCCAACCTGCCGTGTGCGGCCGTTGCTTTGGTGTGCGGCGGCGGCTGAGGCCTGACACTGCAGCCGATTGAGGCCTGAATGCTTTGACAGCAGAGCCAACACTGTTTGGACTTGATGCTCGCTGCTGCTGTTGCTGCTGCTGGTGGGTGCTGCTGCTTATGCCACTCCAAGGTCTGCACTGCTGCTGGCGCTGTTGCTGCTGCTGTTGAGTTGGGCTGTTAGCTGCGCGGCTGCTAGGTCTGGGCCCTGCTCTGTCTGACATGCTTCGCGACACTCGGCTTGACGTGCAACTCATATCTGCTGCAGTGCTAGCTGCTGCAGAGGCACTAGACTTGCGTGTGGCACTGTTCTGTGTCCGCTGGCCCATTGCTGTTGCACTAGTTTGCAAGCAGCTGGCAGCACTTGCAGGCCTGGTGGTGTGGCTGGTGCTGGCACACTGCTGCCTGCTGTTGCTGCGGATGGCTGCTGGCTGCGCACTGCTTGGGCGGGTACTGCGGCAGCTGGCTGTCTTCTTGTTTGCGCGCAGCCAGGCAAAGAAGTGTGGGTGCTGCTCCACATGATCCTCACCAATGCATTCTGCAGATATGGAATTGCAGGCAGCGGGTGCTCAGCAGTGTAGCGAGCAGCAAGGCATGCGTATTACCATAAGGTATTGTAAAGTCATGCTGAATCTGCTCACCTAACCCCAGAGAGCGTTGGACAGGGCTGGCATGTGTTACTGCAGCTGCTGTTGTGTCAGCGTCGCTGCATTCGCTGCTGTCAGAGCAGCTGCCTGCTCTCCTGCAAGCTGAGCCAGGCCTCCCCCTGTTGCTTTTTAGTATCCCTGCGGGATCTAATTGCCTAGCTACAGCATGGGCGGCTAGCACAGCCATGTCTTGTGACATCTTGACTTTGCTGGGGTGGTGGGCTACTGGTCATCAGTGATCCCGACAGCAGGCACAGCGCTGTTCGAACTTAAAAATTGTTTCAACAGCATCCTCTGAGCAAATCTATGTATGTATGTGGCTGCAAGCAGTCGTCAAAGCCCATGTTGTGAAGTACTGCAGGTGTACTGCTGTTCCGAGTTATCCACTGTTGACGACCATGAGCGTACCTCTCTTGATATTGTAACTAAAGCTAGATAAAAGTTTTTCAAACAAAGTCCCCGTTGACCCCACGTAACCAGTCAGTGCTGGTGACCTGCAGGTGATGTGGACGAGATGTCAGCCCTGGTTATCACACGACGTACAGCAATCGATCAGGCTAAACATTTTCAACATTCTTGTTGACCTCGTAAGGATAGTTCATACTCATCTGTTCAGTGCTTTCGCTGCGTTGCCACCACTGCTGTTGCTACTGTGCTGCCATTGCCAGGCTGTTGGATTCAACACCAGCTTGATACAGAGCAACCCGCATTGACAAACTGCATGTATGGCCTTGTGTATGTTGGCAGCGAGGAGAGCAGCTTGGAGGTGAGGAGGATGCAAGGCCTGCATCAGGCCCTGCTGCAGGTGCTGGCCCACCACTGCAAGCTAGCGTTGCTGACCGTGTGCCCCTTGCTTGTTGAACGTGCAGCATCAATCCTTGGCAGCTGTCGTGTTGTCTCCAGCGACTACACACCAGCTCCAGCAGCAGCAACGGTTGGCTTCAGGAAGATGCAGCAGCAGACACAACAGCAGCGGCTGCAGCAGAAGCAGCAGCAGGCGTACCTCATCTTGGCATCTTCTCAGCAGGAGCAGCTGCCCTGGAAGCGTTGCATGCAGCCACTGGCCTGCCTTGGTGGGCAGTCATACCAGCAACAAGTGTGGGCATCAAGACACTGCTGCTGCCAGTCAGCCTCAAGCAAGCAAAGATCGTGCGAACAAACATGGTGCTGTGGACAGAATCCTTCGAGTTCCTGCGGCAGCGGGAAGCACGAGACAAGCATAAGGCAGCAGCAGCTGCAGGGATTAGTGCAGAACCAACTAGCAACAGCAGCAGCAGCGCGCTTAGCACCGACATGCAGCCACACCAACAGCAGCAGCAGTTCACAGGTGCAGCAGCTGGGATGCAACCAGCAGCGCAACCAATGCAGCAGCAGCAGGCTATGGACAGTGCCACTGCAGCACTTCAGCAGCTGCAGCACTGGCAGGCACGGCTTGCGATGTATCACGAGCTCCGGGTGAAATGTAGGGTGCCGCACCCTGCATGGTTTGTGTTCAATCAGCTGCTGCAGGTGAGATAGATGTTTGTATACAACATATGTGTACGTTGATAGACATCAACTGCCTCAGTAATCAGGCAATACCAAGTAGGAGCTTGAAGCTCAGCTTTTGTGTACCATGCTGCACAGGTACGCGCTGAAATGCAGGGCAACATACCCTCCTTGAACGAGCAGGTTCAACAACAACACCAACTGCATACGGCTGCATGTCAATCCTCTCTGCTGACTCAATGCAGCAGCTTTACGCCAGTCACAGCTCCTGCAAACTGTCTTGCTTGCAAATCAACAGTGCTTACCTGCCTTTCCAACATCCCCGCACACGCTGTGCCTCCTGCTCTGTCGCTGCAGTTCCCAATCTTTGTCTACACTGCAGCTAGCATCCGCTACATGGCACGTGCCAGCTGGCCTGGTTTCAGCAGCGAAGGAGCGCTGTGGTTCCCAGACCTGACGCAGCAGGCAATGCAGCTGGGCCAGGCTGCAGATGCAGCCGTGCTGCTGCCGATGGGGCTTCCGGGGCTGATTCTGCCGCTGGCAGTTACGGGAATCATGCTGACGAGCATTATGCTGGGCTTCAAGGCATCAGGTGCGAGATGGGAGGGTGTTACAACGTTTTCCAGTGCAGACTGCGTGCAGTGTGATGCTGGTGTACAGATATGTGCACATCGCTTGCATCAGAAGAGCAGCAGCGCTGTAGTCTAGCAGGGAAGACTTGATGGAGCGTGCGTGCTGGCTTGAAGTGCAGTAGGATGGAGTGATGCTCACATGGGTGGGCTGTGCAGCAGCACTGTCTTTTCCCCAATCAGCAGGGACAGCACTCCAGTCCCCTTCTGCTGCCAGACAGTATGCGACAGTCTGCCGGCTGCACTTGAGCACGTTCACAGTGCCGTGAAACGTTGCAACCACCTCCATCTGTGCATGTCTGTTTCTGTCGTTTGCGGCTGTGCAGGTGCTGCAGCTAGACACCCCAGCGTTGCTGGCACCTGGCTGTCCTCCTTCCTCACCTACCTGCCGCCAGTGCTGTACACCCTTACCCTCGCAAGCACCTACATCAAGCTGCAGCTGCCACAAGCAGCACTACTACACTGGCTCGGCACCAGCAGCTTTACCCTAGCACTGCAGCTAGGGTTGAGGAACCCTAGGGTTCGGAGCATTCTAGGGTATAGCACCCCAGGGGTTGGCGGTGCTGCTGGGGGCGTGGATCCTGCTGCTGCTACACAGGCAGCAGCAGTAGACAATGCAGATATCTTGGTGGTGATGGGGGCTAAGCATGCGGCACTGCAGCGTTATAACGAGGCATTGTACTGCCTGGATCGGGCACTGACGCTGGACCCACAGAACGCCAGGTGAGGCTTATGGCAAGTTGCTTTGGAGGTGCAGTTGCTTTGCAGCAGAAGCTGGGGAGGTGCGGAGGTGCCTCGCTGATAGCTAGAGATTTGCCAAGCAACTGTGCCGACAGATTCACCCCTTGCGTGTGGCACTGTGCATGCTTCATGTGCAGAGTCCTCTGCTGCTGTTGCTGTGGCTGAAACCGGCATGCTGGTGCTGCAATTTGCAGGGCTCACTATTCATCTGGCCAGGTGCATGCTTTGCAGCATCAGTGGCAGCAGTCAGAGCAACATTACCGCCAGTGTGCGCAGCTGGCAGCAGACGAAGCATCCAGAGGCCAGGCGCTGTACTGTGCTGGTGTGGCTGCACACCACCTGGGCAGGTTTCAAGAAGCGCTGGACGCATACGATCAAGCAGCTGGCGTTCCAAGCATACAACCCATGTTGCTGTTGGGCCAGGTGCGGGCTCTCAAGGCGCTGGGTCAAACGGAGCAGGCTGCTGCCCTGGCGAAAGCGTTCCTCGCCTCTGATCAGGCCCGAGCTTGCCCTGCGGCTGTGCTGGATGCACTGAAAGATCTGGATCGGAAGCATTGATTCGAGAGTCAGTGTGTGCGGTGTGTTCAGCACACTGGGCGATTTGGCGCGGACGGAATGGGTCGAGCGTCTGTGGCATCTGCTTCGCAGAACGAATTGAGACAACCGACGCTTACTACATACAATAATGGTTTTAAATATCGATGGGATACTCTGGCGCGCGGTTGGGGTTCAAGTGCACAACTTCGACGAGGTTAGCCTCAGTCTTATACGCGCTTTTCGTGGGCGCACAATCCACACCGCCCCTTCATCGCACTGTTTGACACGTGTTTCATTCACCAACTCTCATTCCTAGTCTGTGCGTAGGAACCGGGGCAGTAGCTGTACAGAGAAGATAGGAGGCGAGCACCAGCTTAGGGCGCGGTGCGGGTGAGTAACCATCAAAAATCCGTTAAGCTTGATATTTCATGTCCGTTTGGAACGTGAGCCCTGAGCAGAAATTCCGAGTGCGGGCTCTTGTGTGCCAGATACGCTGCAGAACAGCACAGCACCAGTAATGTCAGCAAGCAGCGTCGATAGAAGACAGTGATTGCGTTTATACCAAGCAGCATACCAGCAGAGATCGCAACTAAGGCTTCGCCCGGCAACTGCCCGCACTGCGCGCCAGTTCGCGCGCAGAGCGCTGGGCTACATGCAGCGCAACTTGCACGCGTTAACAGCGTAAACATAAAAGTATATGATGTGCCGTGCAGGTGAACACAATGGCCTCCACCAAGGTGGCCCTGCTGCTGCTGGGTGTGTTTGCCCTAGCAGCAGTTGCCTCTGCTCAGAAGCCCCAGAAGGCAAATGGCGGATTCTGGGAGGCCCACGGCTGGGATCCAGTGGCTAAGGGCGACATTCAGCATGCTCCTAAGCCACCAAAGGGGCCAAAGGTGCCTCACGTGAAGCCAGAGTGAGTGGGCTGCGGTTCTGCTGCTCTTGACAGTACTTGACAGCTGGCTGGACTGCAGCAAGCAGCTCAGCTGCATCTAGCCTTGGGCAGCAGTTTGGTTTGATTACGGCAGAACAGCAACAGTGCGGCTGTAACTGCAGCTGCTAGAGACCCACAGCCAGCAGGTGACACAAGCCAGCAGCAGCAGCAGCACCAGCAGCGGCAGCAGCATGCTACCTATCTGTGAACAGCAAACCAGCATCCATCAAGCACATGCCATACTCATTTTCCATTTCCCAAGCTGACCGCATCCTTTCTGCTGCTGTCTTATTTTGCGCTTCCAGGAAGATCGTGAACAAGACGATGCCCGTCCTGTTTGCTCCCCCCCAGCAGCCTGCAGTGCCCCGCTTCAACAAGCCCGTGTTCAACAAGGTGCGCGCCTCACCTTCACCCAAGCCCGCAAAGGTTGAGATCATCAAGGTCAAGGAGCCAAAGATCATCGACAACACGCAGCCATTCAAGAACAAGGAGCCTTTCCCCACCCCAGACTTCAACAAGATCCGCGCCTCACCCTCCCCTAAGCCCGCAAAGGTTGAGATCATCAAGGTCAAGGAGCCAAAGATTATTGACAACACACAGCCATTCAAGAACAAGGAGCCTTTCCCCAAGCCTGAATTCAGGAAGGTGTTTGCCTCTCCTTCCCCCAAGCCCTTCGTCAAGGCCCCTAAGATCATTGAGGCACCCATCAAGGACATCACCCAGGCACCACCCAAGGTGCGACACTGCAAATGAGATGCTTCGTGATCTGGCTGTACATCTGGCACTTGTTGGTTTGAACTGCAGGTGTCGCGGCCAGTTGAAATGCATGCTGTGGTGTTGCAGGGCTTGAACAGCACAGACAAGACGGCAGGCGGCAGAGAGAAGCAGACTATGTGGCAGCTGCCAAGTGGTGTTGCATCATGCTGCAGCTGTCTTGCATCAACAGCCTTCCAATGTAATCCAGACGCTCCAACTATTTATGCCAATGCCTTGGCGGCTGGCAGGATCACGCAAGCCACTCTGATCACACTGTTACTATTTACTGACCAGCTGTTGCTGCTGCCACCATGCTTCACCCTGATGCTGCTGCTGCAGGTGACCAAGGGCTTCATTGACCCACCAGGCAAGAACATTGTGCACGAGCCCAAGGGTGTCCCCACCAAGGAGATCTTCAGGAGGTTCTTTGCAGACCCCAGCGCTGGCAAGGCCCCAAAGAACCCCAACGGCCCTGCTACCAAGCCCCCGAAGATCTAAGCGTAACAAGTAACAACACTTGTTACTGAATGCAATAGCTTGCAGCAGCCGCAGCCGCCGCAGCAGCAGCAGCCCAACAGCAGCGTTACAATGCGTGGCCAGCAGCAGGGAGCAGGTATGCTGCGCAGCTGGCAACCCAGGGGTAGCTGAGAGATTTGCTGCTGCAAAATGCAGCATGCTGGCACTTGACGTGCCAGCCTCAGCTGCAAGCCCCTTCTGCGTACCATCTGTACGTAATTGTGTGCGATTTCTTGGACGGATGCATCTATTCCGCTCTCTGCCCTGAAACACGGGCATGCTATTCTTTTGCTGCGCCGCTGAAAGATTGCGGACAGCATACCAAACCGGGGGGGTGGTCACGACCGACAGGCAACGAATGTATATGTTGCTCTGGGAGAATGCATGGTACCGCCAAGTGTGTAACAGGGATCTCAACCTCATTTTGATACGTGCAAAGCGAAAGATACGTCCCTGCTGTCATCAATTGCTGAGACTTTTGGTCTGGCCCACATCATGATCCACTATTGCGCAGTGGGCGTGGCATATGCATGATGGCTGGAACTTGCCGACATGATGTCAGCTCGACCAGCCCGCTCAACAGCCGCTGAGTGGCTGTGCAACCGGGCAGCGGTACCGAAACAGGAGAAAGCAGGGCCCTCTCCTTCTGCGCTGGCATGCAGGCAATGCCAATGCAAACCGTTTCTGCTGCTGCGACGATGGTCACTCTTCAGTTGTGTGTTGTCAAGGCATAGACTCAGTGTATGTTGAACATACCTTTCAAGTTTTGTTACCTGCATCCAAATCGCAATCACAACATAGCCAGATCAGCTGTTTTCCATGCAGGGTACTGCAAAAACAGCGGGACAGAAGCTAATACTCAAAATCCTACACAGCAGCGCGACTATCATGGTGACAATTAGCCATCACAGTCCTGATATACACACGCATGCAAAGAAATGGCATTTTGTGCTTCTGCAGTTCAAGAGCCTCTATGGGCTCCTTCAACAATCCAAACCAATGCAAGCAACACTTGCGTTGTACTGTGGCAAACGTTGCCTTGTGCGCTGTTGCAAATGATGCAAGCGTATGCTGACTACACTGCAGGCTGCGCATGGACAGTGGATCACGCCCGGCATATGATACACATATGATGCGTCGTGATTGCCAGCAGGCCGCACATGCGGCCAGTGCGCTGGCCACCGGCAGCCTGCCTCAGGCTGAGGGGGCAAGTTCCGGTGGCCAGTGCACTGGCTGGTGCCAGCTACCAACAAACAACAAATTACAGGCAGCAGCACGTGCACCTAGTTGTAAAAGTAATAGCAGCACCAAGCAGCAAGGCATGCAGTGACACCCTTCCCCTGCATGCAAGGCTGCTCACTGACGCAAGGCTGCGCACGCAAGCAAGGCTGGCCTGACCCACTGCTCTTCCAGTTGTGATGAGCAGCACCTAGCAGTAAAGGCAAGCGCCTGAGTGGCTCGCCATGGTCAGAACTACTGTGTCAAAGAGCGGAACTACTGTGTACATTTTGTACCACGAAGCAGGACACGAATGTGCTCAAGTTTGCCAAAACAACGCCAAACACGTCATGAGTCATGCAGATGATCGATATTCTTCCCTCGTGAACTGCCATGTGAGCAGCGATGCAGACGCACATGCAGATGCAGGCATCATTCATTCCTCGGAGGCGATTGGAACCAAAACGTTGTGCATGTACCACATGGTCTGCTGTGCACAGCCGCTGAGTAGACATGCAACCACACATAACACACACTGCCTAAACAATGGAAGTTCAAGCTGAAGACAGATACAAAAACCTGCGCAGGCTGGCACCAAAACCCTGGAACAGCAAGTGGTGAGCTCGCCATATGGCAGCTCTGCAGAGCTGTACTGATGTAACATGAACATAGCAGCAGCAGCACTTTTGAAACGTTGTGTGACAGCTGTATGTTTTGAAGCAGAAACACACACCCCACCCAGCGAGAACCCCAGCTATAGCAAAATACCACCCATGCTGAGTTGCCGTTTGCTTGTTTTCTGTGCTCGACAGGATTCTGGAGCACTCGGCAGACACACCGTGTGCATGGTGCAACACTGTCTTGCCATGTTGCTGATATGCTGCTGTCATCACAAGGCGCATGCACGTACATGCACATTGACGCACACACACAATCAGCTGAGCTACACCTGCTGCCTCTGCTGATAACAGCAAGATGCTTGACACACATGCATTCGCTGCCATAACTATCTTTTCCTTGCCCTTCATCTAGCACCCAAGCCCTCTCTCCGTTCACACCAACGCACTCAGCGCTACAGCTGTCACTGCAACACCTGCAAGATGCATTGCTGTCGCACACAATGGGTGCGCTGCTGCGCTTGCTGTCTTGCTGTGAGCACGCAGCGAGCCTGGCCCGTTGGAAGTTGGCTCCGTTCCAAGCTCTGCTGCCGTCTCTGGCGGTATCAGCACTTTGTTGATCACGTGCACAACTGCCTTGCCACCAATCAAGTCTGGGGTGGTGATCAAAGCACCATCAACAGTTAGCAGGGGAGCAGTGAACAGCCTGAGTGCCTGCTGTTGCCCCTGCTCTGCAACCAGGCGAGGAGTGCTGACGTCTGCTGCTGATGCTGCTGCAGTAGCTGCTGCACCTCCCCTGCAGAAGCAGACAAGCAGGCCAAACATCGAAAGGTTCGTGTGCGCTAGCCAGATACCAGAGCATGTAAGTTTGCTGCTCATGCCAGAGCTTGGTGCAGCTGTAACACTGCCAAACGCTGAAGCACCACACAGCAGGAGTGCCGGTACTCCATGCACGCGTGACATGCATGCATCCTCAACACACATAGCACTTTGATGGTTGCGCACATCAACAGTCGTTGCAAACACAGTACATTGAACAATACAAACTCACCCTGATGCCTGCTGTACATGCAGCAGTGACCCTGCCAGCTTCCTGACCATCTGCCCCTCTGCTAGTGCCAGCAGTGCCTTGCTTCCTAGCGACACGCCAGACACCAGATGGCCTGACACAACTTGGTCAGCCAGCGAGCTGTTGCTGAGTAGTGCTTGCTGAGCATCCACTGATAGGTGGGATAGGAAGGCACGCAAAGCCTGCTAGTTGGCAACAGCAACAGCAGCAGGGTTGGCGTGTAACGAAGTGCCGGCAGCACGGCATGCGCTTCATGTGGCGCCCCCGCATGGCCTCCAGGCATATGCAGCACTTGCTGATTTGATATGTCGTGCGGTCACAAAACAGCACGGCATGTTGCGGCTGTCTGCAGTGCATTGATGTGGCGCTATCAGCAGGTGAAGTACTACGCTCGACACGTGTACGCCCCAGCAATAAACTCTTACGCTGCAGACTGGTTGTTCATGCATGCTGCCGCTGTGGTGTGTGCAGCAACACAGGTGGAATGCACACGGCACACGTTCACGTTGAATTGCCAAAGTGCAGCACACCACACACAGCGACTCCACATCGTCACACAGCAGCAGCGCCCGCAGCTACTACCAACTGCTTGCTATGAACCACCAGAGATCCTTGTAGACCCTCACCTCATTACTTGGCACAAACAGCGTCTGCTCTGCTTCTGCTGCCGACAGCTCAGCTGTCAACCCAGCTTGCTCGATCAGCCCAGCAAACCCTAGCAGCTGATGCACAGGATCCTGCAGCACTGACATTGCTGATGCATATCTGCCGCCTGGGCCTTCTGGTGTGCCCTGCTCTGCTGCAATTGAAGAGGCTTGCGCAGGTGACAGCAGCGAGTCCACAATGTGACCAACTGCCCGGCCTGATTGAAGGTCTGGCTCTACAACGCTGAAGATGGCACCTGTTTGGAGGTGCTGCAGCCGTGCTGTGCCGTCATCAGGCCTACAAAGCAGCGGCAGAACAGCAACAGCACGCAATTGTCAGCCGCTGTGCTCATCATGTTGCACATAGTTGATGAGCATCCATCAGTATGTTCAGTTCATACATGTTCCAGTGCTGTGTATTAGGGTGATGTGCTGTATCGTCCTTGGTTGAGATACCACACAGTCTGTATGTTCGTGGTGCCTGTTGGGGGGGGGGTTGCTTCTTGCATTGCTGGCCCTACTGCCCTCACCTTACTCCCAACACTTTCAAGCTTCCTCCTTCTGCTGTCTGTAGTACATTCCCAGGCGCAAGCTGCTGCAACTTCAGCACAGCACCCGGCACTGTCAGGCTGTTGAGCTGCGCAGCCAGCTGTGCTTGCTTCAGGCCCGTGAACACTTCGGTAATGCTCGAACTGCTGCGCTGTGATGCAGCAGCTTGCCGCAACCTTGGGTACGCTGCCTCAAATGCCTGCAGCAGCCAACATTACATTGCAGTCGATTTAACACTGGTGATTGTTTTTGAGCTGCACTGTATGTAGCCAGCTTTCAACCAATCATGCAATCTCTTCTCGGCTGTTAGGGTTGCGAACACCATTGCGCATTGTCCAGGCTAGCAGCAACATGCACCAGCGCTGATACATGTGAAAAGCTACCCAAATGTGGCCATGCCTGCTCTTGTGTGATGCAGCATATGTTTCTGCTGACAAATCAAATGCAGCACTTTTACCTGTAAACTTCATTCAGCAAATGCACAGCACACACAGAACACTACCAGGCAGCTGCTTGTCATGCTAGCAGTCACATGTTATGTTGAGTTCTGTCTCTCACCACATCATCAGGTATGAACACCGTGCCCTCAAAGGACGGGTCAGACAGGGGTGTCGCAGGGCCTGCTGCATCCACTGCCTCCATCCAATGGTCTGCAGAGGATGCTGCCTGTGCCAGTGGCACCAACACGCCTGGCTCCCCTGCAGCGCAATCAAACAGCGCAGAGTGCGTTGTATTAATTTCAATAAGTGTGAATAGACTGGAAGGTGGACTGAACAACATGAGGTTCACAAGTGGGAGAGGATACTTGAAGGTGCGCGCCGGATGTGTGGACTATGATCTTCGACCACCTGCAACCAAATACAGAACCTTTGAAGTTCGAGTCAAACACTGGACACAGGCATACCCGTGCCCGTGCTGTCGCCCGCCTTGTTTACCAAACGGCTCCTATATGCAGCATGCTGTTGTGCGGCTGCTCATTGGGATGCATCGCTAGCGAGCCCTGCCAACACACATCCAGGCTAGCACTGGCCAGCGCGAACCTGAGTTGTGCTCTGATAAGGGGTCTATGATCCCCTGGATGGGGTATGTGTTCGGGGTTGCATCTGTTTCGGTAAGCCCCGGCGGCTTGCTTGCTGCTGCTGCTGCTGCTGCTGCTGCTCTGCGGTCAAGCACAGTGCCTGCAGGTGCTGGTGCCGCAAGCATCTCAAAAGTGATGGCTTGCCCAGGGTCCGACAACTCCTTTGTCAGGGAAAAAATGGAGGGGACACCTGCAGTGGTGGAGTAAAATTATGTGATTGGTGTCGTTCTTGATGCGCTGCGGGCAGCACGCGAGGAAAAAAGCCGAGAGGACCTGCTGGTGACATGCTGCTGCTGCTGCTCCCACCTGAGAGCAAAAGCACAAGGGCACACCACGGTGCCCCTGGCCAGCTGTTCCGGTGCCTCTTGCGCTTCATGCGTTTAATTGTCATCTAAAAGCCATCGCTCGCCCCGTTTCGTGCGATCAACGTCGCAAAGTGTCACCACGAGGGAGGAACTACTGGTCCCTGGTGACACTGCGCCGACGTTGTCAGATAAGCAATCTGTAATTGTCAGATGCACTAATTTGCAGGCGCAAGCGTCCACAGCTTCACAAAAATGGGAGCGTCACAGTTGCACGAACAACTGGGAGGCAAGCATAAAGCATCGGATCGTCTATGTCTATTTGGTTTGTTGCTGGTTGCAAAAGATGCGGCGTGCTGCCTTCTCCTATAGCGAGGCACTGATGTGTTCGAGCTGAAGTCCCAGAAAGAACACAATTCGTGTGTCAGGTGTCCCTGCAGACCGCTGTCCAGAGCCAATTATTTATTTGAACACAAGACATATACATACTGTATTGTCTAATCCAGGCCGCTGGTTCGTTGCAGTTGTACGAATGCTTTGCTCGCTCACCCAGGCATGGGTGAGTCACCCGGAGCTCACCACCCGTGGCTGCGCAAGATCACGCGCCAAGAGCAGAGTGACCCTAGATCGACCACAACAAACGTTGATTCAAAGATAGCGAGCACAGCAACAAATTACCGCAGTCACCTGGCTCACATGGCCCTGGTCTAGTGACTGGGCCAACCGCCATCTGCCACTGGCAGCACTGCTGAGCTGAGCTGGCCAGAGCAGGCAGATACTGCATTCCGCAACTTCAAGGCCCGCAACGCGGCTCCACAGCTCCATCATGTAGCAACAGGTTCAACACAGCACGTTACGGTTATAATTCCCTTGCACAGGGAGCAGCACAGGCCCCGCATATCTTGCCCTGCACTGCAAAGTTTGAATGCGCACTTTCTTGCAATTTCCAACAAGTTACCTGCCCTACACCATCTTCCCTTCACCATCAATGCACGCGACTTTGATAGCTGCATCCCAGGTGTTGGATATACACCCCCCCCCCCCTTACTTCCAACGAATCCACGATCAGATACCAGACAGCGCACCTCTCGAAGCACACTCCCTCTCAAAGATAAAGCAATCTTCACTAGCATTAGTCAACAGCACCACACCTTCAAGTTCAGGTTGTGGTACTTGGTGGCTACCAAAGCGGTCAATCACCATCCGATGTGCGGCACAGCTGTGACACATCATGTATCAAGTTAACAGCACGCCTATGTTGCGGTAGGCTCAGGTCGTGAAGCATGCCAGATGGCATGACTACTGGCTACACAAGGGCGCACACCCCGGGTGCTGAATTTCTAATGCAGCAGACGCAGCGGTGTACTGCACACTGTCACAGTCACAGGCACCGTTGTTGTGCGTTGTTGTTGCGTTTTGTTTCTGATGATATTTGGGGTAGTAGGGGGGTGTGCCGAGTGATATCTAGGAGCATTGCTGAGTATCTCGTCCAAGCTTGGGATGTGCGTAATAATTGCAAACACAATGGAGCAGTGCTCCCTCTTTCTTCCGCTCCTGAGGGGCGCGGGGCCGATGGCGTTGATGCTATGGCTTAGTGGGTAACATGATGATGATGATGAGGCACGGTCACAGGCACGGTGCCTGCAGGCAGCTGCTCTTCACAACCTAGAAGAGTACCATCGCGTCACAGTGACCCAGCCTATACGCAACCAAGATCACATTTGCTGTGCACAACCCGCACTTCCTGGGGAGCGCACGTGCTCAGCAGCTTATCTAGCTAACGTTGCTGTTTCCAGCAGACATTGCTAGCATGCTAATTCCACAGAGGTTCTTGCATATCCCAGCCGTAACCCTGCCCCAGGCATGTTCCAGCCTGCAATACTCATCCAAGCTCTGATGGAACAGAATACGCCTTACCATGAACGCCATTCGCTGTTCACACTACGGCTCAATACAAGTGCTGCAACAACTTTACAACCCATGCATGCATTACGTGCATAGTCAGAGATCAGCAATGCAACAACGATGATGGCGTCGACTCCACAATGCCACAGTACTTCCAGGACAACAGCACCCCAGCCCACACCACTTCCAAACCACTTGATGTTGGCATCATTTGCTGCAACCTGACACCATGCAGGTCTGCTCTCTCAACGTGTTTCAAAGCCACAACACGCCAGGCCATATTTTGCGCCAGCAGTAAGGCCACAGCAGCCATGCACCACACAGTGTTCATTATTCGTGCTTATTTGCTGTACGCATCAAGCACGCACACGATTGCAACACCGCCCACAGCATACCCACAGCATACCCATCACAATGATGCTATGGCTTGATCACACAGTGATGAGCAGCATGCCTGTCATAGGCTGGAAAATGTCCAGTTCAAGTTACTGCATACGGCTACTACGCGCTACATTTGCAGCCCCTCGTTTTGGCACCTGTCGTGCCAGCACTTCGCAGCTGCCAATGCATGCTGCTGCTGCGCTGTACGAGCACACGTAGAACGCTGCCAGCTTGTTGTCTTTCACTCGCACGTCCAGGGCCCCAGTGAAGTGCAGCGCTGCCCCCACCAGCAGCACCAGCAGCCTAGCAAGGGCAAAGGTCAACCCAGCACCGAGGTGCCTGCAGGAGGGGGACAAAGAGGAGACACGCGATCATGTAGTGAATTCGTGAGTGTCTGGCATTTAAACATACAAGCGGCCATGCAGACATGAGATCTCTGGGTAGAGCACAACTTTGGCACATTTCCAACCTCAAAGCAGGAATTGATATAGGGCAATTACAACAGCAGCTCATGCAACCAGGGCTAGCTACAAGTGCTGCTTTGGCTGCTGCTAGTGAATCTGGCACAACTCAGTGTACTAGAGCAAACTAGATATCACTGACAGGAAGCATCAGGTCTCACCTCAAGCAGAATGCTGCATGTGCCTTGAAGTCGCGCTGCACTGCAACCGCTGCAACCGCCCGCACTGCTGTGTAGGTGAACCAGGCAGCGAGCGGCCTGTAGAATGTGTGCAGGTGCACCCCGTGCTCATGCACCAGCAGCGGCTCCATCATAAGGTAGCCAGCGATAACAGCTGCAGCTCCAGAGAAGAAAAGGCTGCCAACTATTCTGTGTAGCTTAGGGTGCTGCTTTCTGATGCGACTGCAGAGTTGGACAGGAGCTGCCAGCGTCCAAAGTGCTCCAAGTAAGCAGTGCAGCACCCTTATGATCGGCAGGTGCCTGAAACGTGCTATACTGTCAGGATTCGCAGCTACAAATACTGGTGCTGCAGGCATATGGCCTGGAAGCCAGCCAACTAGCCAGGTGGAAGGATAGACCAGCACCCAGAAGGAGAAAAAGACTGACAAGCCGACCAGGCAGCGATACAACAGCTTGTTCGGACTCCTATTGAAGCCATACTGTGCGTGCAAGCGCATCAGCAGGGGCGTTTCTATGCGGACCATGCAGCTTGCTTTCTGTGCACGCAGAAGTTGGAGTAGGAAGTTCAGCTAGAGTGTATGCCAATGAAGTTTTGCCGGTCAATATGTCGTAGCAGTGTATGCTGCATGATATGTCGCCTTCGGCAAAAGGCTGCGAGCCACAACAAGCCTGTGGCTCATCTTGAGCTGTGTTGTCAGATGTCAGTGTGAGTCATGTTCCAAGGGCGAGCGTGGAGTGCACCAGACCAAAACGATTACTGCTAATATCGTTTACAGCGGAATATTCCAATCAGTGCATTGTGTCACGTGCGCAGCCAGGACTGGTTCCGAAATCGTCACTCTGCGCCGAAACCCCAGGCACATCGTTTGTTCAACCGAATAAAACGTTTGTAAACAGGAAGTCAACTTCTTAGCATTAAGCAGCTGGGCCGTTGCTCTGATGCAGCAGCAGCAACATCAACAGTAGCAGCAGTAGCAACAGCAGCAGCAGCAGCAGCAGCAGCTCATGGCGCGTCTGCCTTACGGGTCTCCACGCTCCGACGCAGGTTCTTTTGCTTCTTGGCACTCATACACACAGCTGAACAGGGATGACTTCAGCAACTCAGTGTTGCAGCAGACGCACCCAGCAAACCTGCCGCTGCACCAGGCAGCGTGGTTTCCCAAGGATGCGGAAGCAGCGCAGCAGCAAGAGGAGGCTGCAGCGGACCTGCAGTTCCCACCCAGCCTTCTGCAAGAGTGTGAACAGTAAGTTCAACGTGAAGGGTCCACGCTCAGCAGCTCAAGTGCATTGTATCACCAGCAGCCAGAGCAGCAGCAACAGCAGGCACTACCACTGTAGTAGCAGTAGCAGCGGTTGACCTGCATCATCCACCCCTGCAACTTGCACTGCACTTGCTGCTGTCACAGGCTTGTGTCCATGGCTGGGCCACTGTTCGTGGAGGGCGTTGCAGCAATTGGCGAGCAGCTGGTGGCCACTGCTGCTGTTGGCCAGCTGCCTGACCCAGCTGCACTGCCAGCCCTGGTCATGGCTCAGGTGGGTGATAAACTCCACATGTGGATGCAACTGTACAGTGGGATGGATCCTGTGTGCATGCCTCAACTGCATTCTCAGTAAGTGCCACATCCTGTTGGGTTAGCATACTGACTATGGCAGCCGTAAGGGGACATTTGTGCCATGGCACGCTGAGAGCAACTCAGCTGGTGTACATCGTGCAGTTGTGCCATGGGGCACACTGCGCTTCTGCTGAATTTGGCGGCAGTGTGGTGCAAGCAGAGATAACCCACCAACAGCTAGCACATTGCAACCCCCCAGCAGCACCTGATGATGTGCATTAGATGACCAGACGGTGACCCGAGCATAGAAAATGTTGCACACACAGTTGTGTTGGGATGCTGGCGCAGGCAATCTACAATGTCAGCGGCTACAGCATCGTCAGTGGCTTAGCCTCCGCTTTGGAGACGCTGTGCGGGCAAGCCTTTGGCGCCCGCAACTATCAACTGCTGCCAGTGATGCTGATACGCGCGCAGCTGGTGTGCCTGCTGTGCATATTGCCCACAGTTGCACTGTGGGGATCCGGCAGTCTGGCGTGGCTGCTGCCAATGATTGGGCAGGATCTCGCCCTCACAGTACCAAGCAGCAGGTGTGCTTGCTGTGGGCTGCAATTGCACCAGAAACTAGTTTTGGGGTAAGGATTGTTGGATCAAGGAAACCGGTGGGGAATGGGGTAAAGGCTGGTGTACATCTGCAGGGGGATGTACCCTGGTAGCGGCTGGTTCACTGCATTGTGTGACAGTCATTCGTCTTTCCTGGATGAACTCACCACTGGGTTGATATGCAGCTGCTTTGTTTCTGCAGACATGGTGCATGTCTTCACCCTCTTGCATATCTACTGCTGCTGTAATGCAAAATTCAGACGCCAATGCCCCAACATGCCCTCGTGCTTATCGTCTTTCTGTCTGCCTCTCCTGCTCCCCTCCGCTCAATCAGGCTACAGCAGCTGATGCTGCCGAGCCTCTTGCTCAGCATAGTCAGCGAAACAGTCGTGCAGTTCCTGCTAGCTCAAGGCGAAGCAGTCCCAGGCATGGTCAGCAGCCTAATTGGCTTGGCGCTGAGTCCTGCCTACAACATTGGACTTGTGTGGGGCGTATGGGGCTGGCAGGGGCTGGGCCTGCAAGGCGCTGGCATTGCAGCTGTCGCAATTCAAGGCACGTTAGTAACGGTGCTTATGACATACCTACTGTACAGGTGCGAAATGGACCTGACGCTGCAGCTTGAACTCACACTTATTGTACTGGCTGGTATTGAGCGGCTGTCCAATGGCGCGATGTTGTGTTTGCAATCGAAGCTGCACGTCCTGCGTCTGTCATGTAGCCTGTGGCTGGGCCAAAACATATCAATCTACATGCAATATGCCTGCACCTGTGCCTGCCGTTGCGCTGCTGCAGGGACTGCTGGCGCAGCAGGGCCTCAGCAGCGCAGCCGAGTGGCTGGCAGGGCTTCAGCCTGCGTGAGGCAGCGCGGGGCTGGTGCAGCTACCTGGCCTATGGCCTGCCCTGCGTGGCCATGGTGTGCCTGGAGTGGTGGGTATGGGAGGTGAGCCGCTGGCGTTGCTCTTTTGATAGGTCGCTAGTATTTGGACAATCTAGAGCTGAACTTTCAGAGTCGAGCGTGGTGCTACGCAGCATTGGTAAGTGAGAGATGCTTCCACAGTACATGTTTGCAAATGCTTCTGCACTGCATCGTGTTGAGCACTGTCATGTGCATTACCAGGCTATCCCGTCTGACATGCTGCTGTCTGTGGCACCAACCACACAGTTGGATGCTTTTTCAACACCAGCTGTCTGTGGCTAGGCATCATCTGTCAGCCCACACAGATAGTTCCAGTTGGACCCAGCCCAACAACCATTCTGCATTTTGCGGCGCATTGCTTGCAGGTGCTTGTGCTGATGGCTGGTCTGCTGCCAGATGCCGAGACAGCAGTGGCAGTGATGGGCCTCAGCACACAGCTGAGCCTGCTGCCCTGGATGTTCTGCTACAGCTTGGGCACGGCAACAGCAATGCGAGTCGCGCAAGCACTCGGCAGCGGCAGTGCACTTCGAGCATCGAGGATCCTCAGGTGTGGGGTGCTGGCATACGGATGCATCATGTTTTTTTATTTTATTTTTATTTTATTTTTTATTTTTTTTACTTTTTATTTTTTTATTTTATTTTATTTTTTATTTTTTTACTTCGAGCATCGAGGATACTCAGGTGTGGGGTGCTGGCATACGGATGCATCATGTTTGCTGCTTAGAGTTGCAAGCCAAACATGCCGAGCAGCTGGCTGGTGTTGAACTGCCTTGTAGTCTTGTGTTATGTCACATATCTGTGTACGATCAACAGCATATGTTCTGCGTAGCTGCTGCGGCCTTGGCACGTGCGTTGCTGCCAGCAACATCAAGCAGTTTATGGCTGTATGTGCCGCTGCGTCCTCGCAGGATGGCGTGCATGCTGGTGCTGGCGTGTTCAGTGTTCCTGTGCGCTGGTGTGTGGTTGCTGCGCGCACCCATGATGGCAGCGCTCACACGGGACACCAAGATACAGCAGCAGCTGCAGCAGGTGCTGCCAGTGGTGGTTGCAGCAATCATATGTGAGTGGGTGACTGGCGCTTGTTGTGACAGCAACCCCTCAACAACGCATGGGATGCATGTGTCGACAGGCGCACAGTGCACAATTGCCAGCAATATGTGCTTGCTGACGTTGGCTGTACAACAGCAAGTCGATCCTGCAAGCTCGTGCCACAGTGTGCTCAAGAACAGAAGGTTGAGGTGAAGGCGAACTTCTGCTGACTGCGTGCTGCATGCCATGTTGTGCGATGCTTCACTGTTACAGCAGTGCACACCAATCTCTGTTGTGCTTGCGTTCATGTAAAGATAATGTAATGTTTCTGCTGCCACACAGGTGACGGCCAAGTTGCTGTCATGAGCGGCTGCCTCCGCGCAGCAGGCCGTCAAGGCATCGGCGCCCTCATCAACTGGGCAGCCTACTGGGCTTTCGGTCTGCCTGTGAGCTGGCTGCTGGGCTTTAAACTTGGCTGGGGCGTGATGGGTCTGCGCTGGGGCCTCACTGCGGCTGCTGGGTGTCAAGCGCTGGTGCTGCATTGGCTGGTAGCTTGCAGGCTCGATTGGGAGGAGGAGGTGCAAAGGGCAAACCAGTTAGTAGGGGTGGGGGAAGGGGGAGCGGCAGAGGAGGGAGGGGAGGGAGAAGAGGAAGGGGGTGTAGTGGCTGCTGTTGTGGATGTGGCAATTGGCGCTGCTGCAGCTGCGGGGGCTGTTACTGATGCAATAGATCCTGGGTTGACAGTCCCGCTGTTGTAGGTGTACAGTAAGGTATCATTGTTTGTGGAGTGGTTCATTGAATGTGTGTGGGAATTGACCGTTCTACGGGTTGCTTGATTGTGGACAGCAGCAGTCGGCTAGCATGCAGGAGTGCATCTGGTGCCTGACCTGATTGCATTGTTTGCTGCGCAGCTGTTTGCCACTGCCAGCGCTAGTGGACGTGAAGTGTGTTTTTGCTGCTTACAAGGGCCACCTGTACCCTCTGGGCTGCATGCAAACATTTCCTGCAGGAGTCCAGCTGAACTGTGTTGTGACTTACAGGCTGC